>PTEX01000003.1:3388723-3492508 GCA_003342815.1 Eudromia elegans | reverse complement strand
GGGGGGGGGGGAAATGGAAGGAAGAAGGAGAGGGGCGAGTCGGTAGCTGAACATGCCGTGGGTTTGCCCATTGTGCTGGTTTTTCTCTTTGCTTGCATCCCAGATTTTTGCTCGCTATGCCCCTTTGGAAGGAGCTCGCTATGACAGGGCAGAGCCTGAAGGCTTTATCGGAGGCTAATTTTGAAGACAATGAGATCAGCATCAACGTTGGAGGCTTTAAGAAAAAGATGAGGTCCAACACGTTGCTGAGGTTCCCGGAGACCAGGCTGGGCAAACTGCTGAGCTGCCACTCCAAAGAGTCCATCCTGGAGCTCTGCGACGACTACGACGACACCAAGAACGAATTCTACTTCGACAGGAACCCCGAGCTCTTCCCTTACGTGCTACATTTCTACAAAACCGGGAAGCTCCATGTGATGGGTGAGCTCTGCGTGTTTTCCTTCAGCCAGGAGATCGAGTACTGGGGAATCAATGAATTCTTTATAGACTCGTGCTGCAGTTACAGCTACCATGGGAGGAAAATGGAGCCAGACCAGGAGAAATGGGAAGAACAAAGTGACCAGGAAAGTACCACGTCATCTTTTGATGAGATTTTGGCTTTCTACAATGATGCCTCGAAATTTGACAGACAGCCCTTTGGAAACATCAGGAGGCAGCTCTGGCTTGCCTTGGATAACCCTGGTTACTCAGTGCTCAGCCGCATCTTCAGCGTCCTTTCCATCGTGGTGGTGCTGGGCTCCATCGTGACCATGTGCCTGAACAGCCTCCCAGACTTTCAGCTTGTGGACAGCAATGGGAACGCCGAGGAAGACCCTCGCTTTGAAATCGTGGAACACTTTGGTATTGCATGGTTCACTTTTGAACTGGTGGCGAGATTCGCAGTAGCTCCTGACTTTTTAAAATTTTTCAAGCATGCCCTGAATCTGATTGACCTCATGTCTATCCTTCCATTTTATATTACCTTAATTGTCAACTTGGTGGTGGAGAGCAGCCCAACTTTAGCGAATTTAGGTAGGGTGGCCCAAGTCCTGAGGCTCATGAGGATTTTTCGCATCTTAAAGCTTGCTAGACACTCAACAGGTCTCAGGTCTCTGGGAGCCACCTTGAAATACAGCTACAGAGAGGTAGGGCTTCTTTTGCTTTACCTCTCTGTTGGCATCTCCATTTTTTCCGTAGTGGCTTACACCATTGAAAAAGAAGATAACGAGGGCTTAGCCACCATCCCGGCTTGCTGGTGGTGGGCCACGGTTAGCATGACCACGGTTGGCTATGGAGATGTGGTACCAGGGAGCACTGCTGGCAAGCTGACGGCATCTGCATGCATCCTAGCTGGTATCCTAGTGGTAGTGCTTCCTATTACGTTGATCTTCAATAAGTTCTCGCACTTCTATAGGCGCCAGAAGCAGTTAGAGAGTGCTATGAGGAGCTGTGATTTTGGTGATGGCATGAAAGAGGTTCCGTCAGTCAACTTAAGGGACTACTATGCCTATAAAGTTAAATCCCTTATGGCCAGTCTTACCAATATGAGCAGGAGCACCCCGAGTGAACTGAGCCTGAATGATTCACTGCATTAGCCTGCGAGCTTGACAGCAGTTTGCATGAGAGCTTTCAAGAGCTGTGTTTATAAATGTTTTCCTATTTGTCCTCTTTTTTTTTTTTTTTTTTTTTCCCTAGAGGATATTGTTGCTGACACTGCACTAACTTTGCACTTGAAAACCTGATGAAATTTGTATTACAAGTTGAGAATTTGCCCATTTTCATCCTGTTGCATAGGTACTAAATGCTGACTTCTTCATCCAGCTGTTCCCATGTTCATAACAGTGCTAGCAGTGTGGTGTAATTTGTTACTTTGTGCATTTGCCATGGAAATACTCATTTGAACAGGGAAAGGAGCTTATCCAAGTGGAATAAAAGTTCTCAGCTGTGAAACAGATAGTGAACAACCCACCCATCACCTATGCTGGGATCTGTGGTAGTTCAAGACCCTCTCAAGTCAGACGTAGGTCCTGCGATGTGTTTTAAAACAGGACACTGCTGCAGCCTTAGGAAACACCTGTGAATTACCCAATGGGCCAGCAGGCATCCCCACCGTTCTGACTCATAGTTCTTATCAAGACAGATCCGTAAACACCGCTGAGCTTCACAGTGCATGGCAACTTGCTTAATCTTGAGCAAATGTCTAAGAGATGGCATTGCCTTTGGAATGGTACAGGGAGTGGTGTTTTTTGGAAGTTCTTAAGCATGGACGTAGCTCTGTTTCCAAGAGAGGCCCATGCTGAGCATTTTGGAGAAGATTGCTGCTGCTCTCTTCCAGATAGCCACATATTCAAAGACTGCATTTCCACAAGTGGCTTTAGTTATGGAGGCCCCAGAAAACATCTTCAGCTTCCAATTTCAGCGGTTGTGAGCACGTAGTTTAGTTCCAATGAAGCTGAAGATACTCAGTCCTTCAAAATGGGTCTGAGATGAGGCACACAAATATGTAGGTTTTCAATGATTAGAAGCACCATTGGAAAACTTGGATTGGTTTAGTGAAGAGAAATATTCCCACATGAACAGCACAGGCAACACTTTAGGAACTGACATTCATATACTGCAAAAAGACTAATTATAAAGATGCCATATGTGATCCTGAGATATAAAAGCTAATTTTATCAGGAAAGCTTGAGGACAGGTGTTGAGGACAGACAATTCCATTAAGCTTTCTGCCAAGGAACTTCTAAGGGGGCAAAAAAAAAAGTCACATTTTTACTCAGAACAGAACTCACAACTTCCAACTAACAGAAAGTACCAGGGCCTAAGGAAAACCAGATAAAGCGCTCACTTAATATTTCACTTACTGTTGGCAGATCCTTCTCCTCGCTGGTTCAATGACTTAGCCTATTCAAGCCCTCTCAAAGGCTGCCCTTTATAAAATGTGAGGGAGGAGATCACCTGGGTTCTCAAGAATAACCATGAATCTGTGTAAACTTATCCTTTCAATGAGCAGCCTCTTCCTTTATGTAATTGTGCAGACGTCAAACACTCACAGCCACCAGGCAAACCCACTGCTCTCCGTCCTTTGTGTTTCTCGTGATCTGTGTTATAAAACAAACTGCTGACACTCAGTGAACATGATGGGGTTTTTTTTCCCTTTTCTTTTTTCCAGGCAATTTATTACATGTAATGTTCCATTTTTTTGTTACTTCCAAAGACTAGAGAGGTTGAGAATATAGATTAAAACTAGTAGGAAGAAAAATTAAAACTATAAAGCTGAGAGTATCATGTATGGAAGCCTGTGCTGACATGGCACAACTTTTCCTTTATTAGTCTACTAGAGGTTGTTGGCTGGTCTGTATTTTTGATGTTTTGTTGGCTTCACTTGAAGACAGAAAATTGAGCACCCAGGATCAGGTTCCTCTATGTCCAGTGACCTATCGCAGAACACACTCTGGGAAATAACTTACACCTAAAATATCCTTTGAACACCCTTCCCCCACATCAAGGCATAGCTGGCTTAGAGTGTAAGCTCCAAGGGAAGCAGGTCCCTTCTAACCTTCCCAAAATAAAACTCTTAGAGGCTTCAGTGTAGCTTGCCAAAGCTTTGAAGTCAATAGGCAGGAAGGAGCCTTAGTATCCTTGAAAACCAGCGAGCTCTGTACCTGTTCCTGAAGCTAGGCTTGGATACTCTGACCTGGCATCCCAGCTTGAACCATTTCGCTAAGGCTTCACTTCTGGAGAATGGGTTCAAATTCATAGTTGGGTCCCTGCCCCTCACTGCACATTGCAAAGTATCATGTGCTTGGGAATACCCACCAAAAAGCAGCATAGCTCGAGGTTGGCTGTCAGATTGACACACCATCAAAGAAATAGGAGAGCAAAGAGCTGGGCCTGCAAAGGACGTAAACCACTGCTGGGTTGAAGTCTGCAAGGTCAGCAAAAATCTCCCCCTCGACATCAAGGATCCCGTGGTTCTTGCTGGGTCTGTCGGTTTGGGGCTTACGGAGGATCTGGCATGAAGCAGGGGGGCCATTTCAGTTTCACAAGCTGTAGATTCACCGAGCTGAAAAGCCGCCTCGCGGGGCAGTTATTTGTAGAGAGCTGTAAACTTGCCAAAGAGTCACGAATTCCCTCAGCTGTTGCCAGTTGAGCATTGCAAAGGTTGGAGCCAGACTTCGCAACGCATCATTTCAATAACCTGCAGTTTATCTTGTGTCGTAGACTTATTACTCATAAGGCTGGTGCTCTGTCATTTCTGCAAATATTGAATGGAACGTGTCCAAATTGCATTTTGCTGAAGAAAATGAAATACTCCAAGGAATCATGACTTTTACTGTACTGGTTGAAAGGAATTTTCATTATTGTTTTTTTATATAAGTGCTTTGGATCAAAGACACTAAATAAATAAAGTACCGAAATTTAATATGTTCTCATTATCATGACAACGACTTTATGCAGTACATAGGAATTCCCTCCATAAACCTAACTAACTCCACGTTAAAAGTAGCCAGATTTTTGCTTCTACTTTGGAGGAGTATTTCAGAACTGCGCTGTCTTCCAAGTTAGTATTTTTCTAGCATAATTTTTAATTATTTATTTATATTAAGTTTTTCTTATGTCAATGTTGCTCTTCAGTTTAAATAATTCTTCCTTGGTGTTTGCTTGTGTGGTGTATTTATAGACAGTAACCATATGCCCAAACAGACTTAGTTTCATGGATATATCTGCCAAGTTCCTTTTTAGTTTGCCCTCATCATCCCTGTAGCTTTTATTTTTCTGAATTTACCCTGCTTAGATGCAATCTTTCCAAATCAGTGTTGTACAGGATAGCATCCTGTCCAAGTTCCCACTGTAGCTCTGTACAGTGGTATTAATATTTGCTTACTACAGGAATTTTCACTGAGGAGGAGGTGAAGTGGTCTCATTTAGGTGGTGTTGCCGTTTTAAAGCATGGAAAATATTCCTATAAGGAAGATCGAGGTGCACACTTCCTGCCATTTTATGAAGCTCCTTCTGTGCTAGAGATCAGGCGAGTAAGTGCTGGGAATCCTCACCTCTCATTAAACAGAAGCTAAAGCAAAAATTTCCATTTACAAAAGAAACCCACTATGTCAAAAATTTTAACGAGGAGAAGAGGCGGTGCTGCTTGGATAGCCAGCATTGCTGCGAGACCGCTTAAAATCACTGCTTTATAAGAGCAAAGCATCCTCAGCTCTGTAAAACATTCGGCCGGACCGTGAGGAGTAGAGGACTAATGGGCAGCTTCCTCTGGCTCTTGGCCCTTGAAGGCTGCCATGGTCAGGAACCTGCCCCTCTCACCAGGCCGCCTGAGGAGGAGCCTTGTGCTGGCCCGTGCTCCTCCCGCCTGGGCCATCATCTTCTGGCGTCACCCAACACGCTGGGACTCCCCGGCTCCTACTCTGCCGTGGCCAAAGGTTTTGGAATGCTTAAACAAGGATTGTGATAATCCTTGAAATGAGGGGCTTGCTTTATCACCAGAAATAAAATGATACAGAACCTGGGCTTCTAGGCTATTATGGAGATTCAGAGGTGTCCTTGAGAAGGAATATGCTGTGTTACCTTCTGGAGATGGAAAGTCCATATATAGATTGTGATAAAGCATTTTATGTACGTCCAGCTTTCACAGAATCACAGAATCACAGGATGGTTGAGGCTGGAAGGGGCCTCTAGAGATCACCTAGTCCAACACCCTGCTCCAGCAGGGTAAGTTACAGGGTTATCAAGGCAGCAAGAGGCAAGGTGTTACCCAAAGCAATAGTTCTTAGATGATTCAGAGACAGCCTTAATGTTGTATCTGCCCTCAGCACAAGTGTTTGTTGAGAAACGTCACCCTCATCAGGGATTGCTCATCTCCATCTCTCATACACAAAACTGTGGGTCATGGGCTGGAACAGGCACCCTCCAAGCAGCCCAGGGTGCTTCCTGGGGCAGCTGAACGCCCACGGGGAGGGCCTGGCTCTTGCAGGCCTTCCTCTCGCCAGCACAGGGGGTACAGATCGGCCTCATGGGTGCTGGGGCTCGAAGTGACCTCCCGCTGGCCCCAGCAGAGACGTGTTTCCCTCTCATCTGCTCGCCCTTTACACCCAACCCAAGACCCTGCCGAGCCTTCACTTCAGTAAACGCACCCATCTGTGACAAATCCTACCCTTCAAACATGAGTAGAAAAGCCATCAGCACCTCCTACTCCTTTTCCTTTGGAACTGCTAATGGGTCTGGGCCTCTTGCTGAACCTTGCTCAGAAATAATCGGGCCTGTTTCTGTATAAATCTGCCAACTTCCTTGGTGCCTCAGGACCTGGCATGGTACAAGAAGTCTCCACTTTGAGATGCCCCATGCAGGGCCTGCTTGTGGTCACCACGTGCTTGGGTCTCTGTGTGGACCAGACCAGTCCGATCATTACACTGTTGACCTTCAAAGACAACTTTAATCACGTTTGGAAGATTAGTGATGACTCGAATGTCACAGGCTGCTTGCCACCACTGTTCTCCCCATTTTAAGCCCAGCCCCTCTTGACCAACCCTCTTGAGCTCTTTGGTGTGTTCCAGTAAGTTGGATTCCTGCCACCCCCACTTCAGATGATGGATGGAGCATGTGGTGGGGTCGCAGCACTGGGAAATGGGGGGCTGGAGTTTGTAAAATCCTCACCTGACCTAGGAGCGCAAGTCCCACCGCCGTTAGTGGGAAGTTACTCTGGGAGACTCCCAGGCTGTTCTTGAAATCCACATTCTGTTGCGAGCAATGTTGTGAACACGTACACCCTTCATCGCTTCATTGTCCACCAGCCTTTTAATTACCAAACACATTCTGATTGCTTTTTTTTTTTTCTATTGTACCAAGATGCAGATCTTGAGCCAGCATTTCCCTGTGTTGGGCTTTAAAGCATGGAGAAAGATAATACATCAAAAATGTGGTTCATTTCAGGGGGGAAAAAAACCCTTTTCTGGGTTGTCCCCTTCTCTGTGCTCTCCGTAGCCGGGCACAGCTTCCTGCGGCCCCTGTGAGCAGGTCGGATCCCTGTCCTGCCCAGACGGAGGAGCCCTGAGGGCACCTTCCTGCGGTGAGGCGGCGCTCCCGGGCGGGCTATAGGGAACCCGGCCCAGGGGAGTTTATAAACACGGGCAAAGCTCCCCAAAGTGCAGACTGCCCCGTTTCAGAGCGGTTATCGGGGCAAAGCGCAGCCTTCTCTCACCGATGTCAGCAGTAGAAATGGGAGCTCCAGATGTGACAATCTCAGATATACCACACTGATCTCGCCTCAAATAAAACCTCATCGTTGCTCCTTGCTCTTGAGTGAAGAGTTGAGCTAAGCACTTTCGTTCAGCATCTGTCTACAAAATAAACTATTAGTCAAACGCTTTGCTAATAAGACTCCCTCCTCCTTGAGCTGCAAGCTAGAACCCACCTATCGTGCTTCTTGTGGAGGCAGTAACTGAAGGTAGGAGCTGAGAGATGTACAAAAATTGTGTTAGCTGATGAGCTGCATAGATGAATGTTCACCACATTTAAAAGGCTTCAAACTTATACCCACTCCCGGAATAAATTTCCATTAATTCTGGGCATGTGGGGCTACTGCAACAACCATCCTACGGTCATAAAAATTCCCAATTCCTTATCCGAACAATTACACATTTGGGGGCTGTTTAAGCACCTGTGTCAACAGGTTAGTGTCAACAGAACACAGCTCTAATTGCTCTTTAAACAGAAGGAAGGGCCTTATCAGCCCCAACGCCACACTCCCGCCAGCAATTCCAGGCGGATCGCGCCGCGGAACATCAACCAGGCTGGAAGCCGCCGGAGTCCTGCGGGAGCGGGCAGCCCTTGCTGGACATGGCTGCTCGGTGCGAGAGGCTGCTGAGGAAGCCCCCGCGGGGCAGATCCAGCAGCGTTTGCTAGCACGTCCCCAGCGCTGGCTACTGAATGAGCCTGGGTGGTCCCAGTGGATTATGGACATTCGTGGGATGAGCGACACGGCAGGGGCACCGCTGGGTTTACCAAGAACCTGAACGAAGGCTGCCCATGTTACAGCCCTCTGCTCACTGCCCACCTGGCTTTGGATGAAGCAGTTACATATGTGGACATTCAGATACATGTGGTTAGATAAGATAAATCAATATATTATTGAATACTAATATCATCACCACGATTTCGGTATGATCTCAGAAGTCTGACTCTATAGATCAACCAACAGGAAACGAAGTCTTCCTGGATACCAAGAAGCTCAAGGCATTCTATTAACTGCATTTCTAAGCACAGAGTTTCTTTTGTTTCTGCATTTTTAATACAAGACAATTAAAAAAAATCTAGTCTTCTTCTATAGTTTCGTCAGGGACACTGTTTGACTAATATTTCAGTCTGAAAAATAACGCCTAAATTTGAAAAAGAATCTCATACATTTGGATATGGTTGCTAAGAAAAATGATAATGCTACTTAATCCTTCTCCAAATAATCCCTGACCCACACAATCTCTGGACTATGACACCTGCTGCCATGTGCTCTGCGAGATCAAAAGGACAGCCCTCGCTGTTCAATCCCTATACCCCACAGCAGCGCAATAAAAGTGAAATACCAATCGATGCCCCACACGGGAGCCTTAGTGCCAGATAAAGGGAGAGCTTTCGGCCTCCCTCTTTGATGTGGTCGCTGCGGGTTTTCCCTGGCCGTCCCCAGGAGCGCAGGGCAGCAGGGAGGGCTCAGCAGGGGAAGGGGCCGGGCGGCCGACACGTGAGTGCCACGGACCCCTCCGCACGACTCCTCCCTGCGGGGCCGTGGGGACTCGGAGGATGAACCGGGGCTCGGAGAGCACGTATAGGGGTGGGTGTACGTGCACATATACACACACCTGCGGGATGCTGCTGCAGGGGCCAGGTTCACACCTGCCCTGAGGGCAGAAACGTGATCAGAAGGGCTGTTCTCCTCTCTCGGAATTGGGCAGGGGTTTTGCAGTATATTAGCTTGTTCTTTAGAAAGACACCCACGGGGAGTAGAGCCCGCATCTTTGGCGACAAACCTGAGCTTTCGTTCTTCTCACAATGCCAAACTTATACCCAGGTATATTTTCGTACCTTTTTACAGAAATCAATTTCTACAGTCCTGACATTTAAAAACAATTTTCCAGGTCCTTGGGGTTTGCAGCACCCGGGCAAGCACCGTTAACGCTTCATTCACTGCGGGTCACAGCAAGGCCATGTGCGAGCCCAGACTCGGGTGACTTTGGCTCCTGCCACTTCCTCCTGCGCCGGCTCCGGGCAGCGCCCTGCTCCCCGCCCAGCGGTTCCCCTCTCCACCCGCCCGCGGCTTCCAGAGCGGCCGGTCTCACGGAACAGGCGCCGGCAGCGAGCGGTACCGCCGAGCGCCTGTCTAGGCCACGTGCAGACCTCGCTCCGGCAGCGGCACGGAGCCCAGCCAGGCCCAACGCCTGCGGGAGGACCCGAGAGGCGCACGCAGCCGGCAGCCTCGCGCAGCGCCGCAGGGATCGGGAGCTGCTGCCCGTGCAAAGACCCTTCCGCCACGGTGAGATCAGTTCTGTGCTGTGAGGGTGATGGAGCCCCGGAACAGGCTGCCCAGAGAGGCTGTGGAGTCTCCTGCTCTGGAGATCTTCAAACCCGCCTGCATGCCACCCTGTGCCCCGTGCTCTGGGTGTCCCTGCTGGAGCAGGGGGTTGGACTAGATGATCTCGAGAGGTCCCTTCCAACCTCAACCATTCCGTGATTCCGTCACGTCACCTGGTAAGAAACCCCACGCGTTACCAAAGCCTTGTCTTCTCCAAGGCTTTCGCTGGCAAGAGCAGCTACAACACTGTTGCAATGCGCCCAGGCACAGCAAAATCCCCACGGCGCCCTCCCAACCAGCTACGTGACACGAGAACGTGACACGACAGAAGATCCACCACTGTTCCCGGGATGCAGAAAGAGAAGCGGCCCAGTGAGGTCAAGTTCACCTTATCTATGAATGAAAGAAATCCAGGCTTTCCTCATGGCATAAGGCCTTTTTAATTACTGTTTTACAGTCGGGCATACACTTGGAAATTTAACCCTCCTCGCGCCCTGCTGGGATGAAGAAGCGTGCACAGGATGTACATGGGTTTTTGGGAACACGTTCCGTTGGGAAGGGCCCTCACGGGGCCGCGGGCCCATCTGAACGTGCCCCGCTCACACCCAGAGGTTCAACGCGTGGGGCAGGGGCCGGGCGCAGCCGCCGCAGACCCTGCTCGTCGTGTTCTCCCACCTGAACGTGCCCCTGCAAACACAGACAGGCCACCGGGGACTGCGCGTGAGCAGCAAATGATTTCAGCAGCCAGTACCTCTAACATTAATTCACAGGAGCAGGAGAGTTCTGTGACTTTAAACCTTAGGTGCTTCTATGAGGAGTTTTGCTGCTCAGGTCCTTTCACAAAAGGGTCTATGGACAGATTCTCAGAACAAAATGACTAATTAAAAAAAGCCATGAAGGACATGGACTTGGCATTAATGTAGGCAGTTATATGCAGCAGCCTTCCCCAGTGATGACTCTCCATCAATTACCGCTCTCCTGACGGTAGGAAAGCAAAGATGCACCTGAAGCTGCTAACGTCCCGCAGCACCTCCAGGGACAGGAGGTCTGCGAACTCCTCCAGCCTCCCCATGCTGGGGCTGCTGCTGCTGCCCAGCTCTCGGGATTCAGCCTTTGGCGAGCCTAGACTGCGGCAGGGACCTCTGCAGAGCACCCAGGACTCCTGCCCTATAACTGTTGTCCATGGGGGCCCCAGACCTCCGCAGATTGCAGCAGTGCTTCAGCTGGGAGACACCTGCCCAGGCCTGGCGGTCAGAGGGGGGTTTTCCGTGGTCACAGCTGGGCTCACGGTGTTCCAAAGGGGAAGCGTAAGCACGAGCCAAGGCCTGGTAAAGGACCTTTAATGGTTATCACTGGCATAACTTAACTGCAGTTAGAATGAACAACAAGACAACAATTATACCCAAGAAATTAGTTTTTATTACAAATGTCTGGTAATTACTTTTTTATTTTTTTACTTACTAGCCTAGATATACAAAATCAGAGGCAAACAGGAAAAGGCTGGGTTAAAACCTTGTTGGAAGTTAACTGGTCAGTAGTTGGGCTAGATTTGCTAAAAGCCTTGCTTTTAAAATATTTATTGCACTCTCTGCTTTCCTTTACAGGGATGCTCGTTCACTGGCGGGATGTGTAGTCATTCGCTTTGATTTGCTTACAGAAACAGAAGAAAATACAAATTGTCTCCTTCTCTTAATACAAACCCTAGTTTTGTATATAATTCTTGCATGTAATCTGGAGCCGGATCCATTGGCTGCTGAAGGCAAAGACAGCTTTATAGTGACTCTAGTGTGCACCATAACAGATGGCAACATTACTAACACTTTATTAATTCTTGGAAGTCTTCTTTGGTCACAAACTTCCTGCATCTATCCAAACTACTCAAAATGACTCAAAAAACCCTTCTAAGTCCAGCCCAATTACTTCTATGCAGAGAGATGAGGCGTAAAGGAAGGATGTCCCTCCTCTCTCGATGCCTTTTGAATGTCGGACTGCAGCATCTCTAGTCTAAGATGGTCTTTTACTGGAGCTCCTCCGAGTAGCTACTTAGTGCACTACATTGCAAAAAATGATATAACAAAATATAGAGACTGTGATTGTTACACTACACTGTATATTACACTGCAAAATGGCATTATTCAAAGGCAATGTCTTTTTTTTGGTGGGAAAAGTTTAGAAGGGGTTAGGGAAAAGAACGCTACTACTGCTGCCAGTCAGAAGGCTGGACAGTGACTTTGCTTAAAAGGCATACCAGGAAAGACAAGTCAGCTCCCTCTCCTGATGACTTAAGTCTTTCTGTTTCATATATTTGTTTTTGTATATAAACAATAGAAAGTTCTCAGAAATAAATTTTAAATAAATAATGCACTAATTAGGGGAGTTACCGCTGCTCTCTGCTGCATTATGATTACAATCAAACAACATGGTGATTTGATTATGCTATTGTTTATTTGACATACTCGTTGCATAAACGTGAGCCCTAACACCACCAGGTGTATTCATCTTGCTTAAAGCAATTTTTATGGATCTTCGGTGTTCTCGTTTCTGGGTAAGGGATGACCACTGTTTTAAGAAGAATAAAGAGAGCTGAGGATGAGGGTGCTTTAATAATCACAACTAAAATCTATTTGACTCGACGCGTTGGAGCGCAGCGTGCACTAACGCACGCACGGCGGGGCAGCGACAACGGCTGCAGAGAGCTCCACGCAAACGCTGGTCCCAGCACGGCCGCCATGGGCTCAACTGCTTCATCATCGTTCCCTTTTGCTTGAAAGTTCTAATCCAACTCCAGAATCTGCGCTGTTCCGTTTGAATGGTCCATCTATGACCACAGTAAATGTTAAGAGGTATGAGATGATTACAAACTTCCAGAAAATGTTTGACAGACGATGCCCGTACAGCAGTCACCATGAAGGGATGAACAGCTGAAGGCTGCAAGTAAAGATCTTTTCTGCTGTATTGTTTAAAGAAGTATGACTATCACAGCAAAGTTAGTTACATAAAAGGCAACAATTGTAAAGATACCAAAAGAGAACCCAGTAGACTGTCCAGGAAGCAGATCCCATTTTCTGCTGCATCTGAACTATTTCTTGCAACGTGATAAATTCTACCTACGATATGAAACACAACATGAACCAGAGAGAAAACCTGTAAAAATATACTAGGAATTTGTTCCTGCATTTCTGATTCCCTCAATTTTACCACAGAAGGAATTCTGAATGTTACTGTCTGCAGGAGAGAACCTGCAGGCTACTGCAACACACTGCTGCTTTTTAGTACTTAAGCATTCGGTTGATTTTCTTTGGTTTTTAAATTACTACCCCATAATGTCTATAATGTGAAACAAAACCAAACCACCAATAACTCCCTCTCCCCTCAAGACAGTGATAAAAAAAATTAAATGAACCAAAACCAAAAAAGAAAAGTCTAGAAAGTGTCGCTGTTACTTCATTATAAAACTATGGTGCAAAATAGGGTTTTCTACTGGTCAGAATTGCAACAGCAACTGGAAATTTACACTGTAGGAGTGACTGCAATTTTTGCTTCTCCTGAATTACAGAAAAATCAAAACTGACTAGGCACTTGTTTTCTTGTTTATTAAGAGATCATTCGGTGTGCGTAAGGATGACAGAAATACTCTCTAAAAGAGCACTCTCTACTATAACTACTGTACTGCTCAACCACAGCCCCTCATTCAGGACAGCAGCAAGGCACGTGCCTATCACTGGGTTTATGCTTAAATCTTACGGATCCAAATGGCCTGGACACATGTTCATGCTGTCCTGAATCAGGATGCTTGTGGAAACTGGAGCTTTATAAGACAATATAGTGGGGAGCTTTCATATCACACTGCAATAGCCATTTTATCTCATCTGGCTCTGCTCTCCACTATATTATCCTAATACTTCCTAATAAAAAAAAGTAAACAGGCATAAAATAAATAGTATAACCAAAGATTACGTAATAAATATGCTACTAAATGGGAAGAAAATATATTGCAACATAAGGCTCTCTAGTGTTGCACAATCAAGAAATAGTTCCAGGTGCTCCAAAACATTACTTCTAATGTACAACACAAAATTACCACTGTACAGCTGAAACTGGATTAGGAAGTAATAGAATGAACTTCTATTACATAAAACATTTGAAAAACAATATGTGGTAATGAGTTTTACTGCCCTTCCAGATTACCATATGTATGCTCTTTCACTGCTCCAATTGCCATCGTTTGTGAAGGAAAATTGGAAAGGTTGCGGTTTGTTTAAACTCTCAGAACTCCTTCAGACCTACAGATACCAACGTCCACACGGACTCAGGCCATTATTTCTGAATGAAAGAAAAACAAACTCAGAAATTCTGCTGTCTTCGTTTCTTTGCATCCATCGCGTCTAGGATGGGTTGCCTCTTTGCAGTGTATCTCTGACGAAGCTCTTCAATTTCTCGTTCCATCATAGGGTCCAAAGCCTTTAATCTCATCTGTAATTCTTCTAAACTCAGATTCTTTAACTGTAAATTAACCAACCAAAAAAAAAAAAGGATAAAGATAAAAAAAGAAAAATTAAAATGTATTTACACTAACAGTGAAACTCACCACCTTTCATAAACATTTAATTTATATTTGAAAAGCTTACTTTTCTTTGAATGCATATGTATATTATGTATATACACGCATACACCCATTAAATATATACATAAACTATGTAACGAAAAGCACTAGTATGCACCACGGTAAATTTAATAGTGTTAAAAACACACAGCAACTTGCTGTACCTTAAAAATAATAGTCAAGATTTAGATTTATTTGTCTGAAAAAATGTGCTCTAATACATAATTATACTCTTATACATAAACAAATAAATGTAATTAATCAAGTTTTTTTTTTTTACAGAACTTTAGACTCCCACATAAGCATTACAGACAACTGCCACACACAATATTCTGACAAATATTTAGAAGTACTTTCTGGTAAGAATGACAAGGCACCTGTATTCCTCAATGGATTGCTGCCATAACTTGTCAAAGAAATTGCCAGAGGGCATAAATAACACATTAAATAATTTCCTGAAATAACAAGAAGGAGTTAGTTTTGACCAAGCTCTTTCATTTCTAATAATATTTTCCTACAGTGTTGAATAGCTCATTATTTGCTCGTACAAAAATTAAACAGACTAGTGGGTCATTGAAAAACAACCAGCCTCCCTTCCTTGCTGGCTGCTGCAAACGGTAACGACTGGAATCTGGTCACATAACGGGCACCTCAGGCACTGTTGCCCCATCTGTCCTTGCATGAAAGTATCTCCGTTTGAAATCTGGTCCTGTGATCGGCCTAGGCATTTTTTCCATGGGGAAATTTAGTGCTTCTCTGCCTTTCTACTTCTTGTCGGGGATGCACCGAATACTCAGTGTAGGAATGAGTGTCAGGAAAGTGTGAAATAGAGCAATGCATTTCAAACAGCACAATAAACTTCAATCCTAGGGAAAGGACAGTCTACATTTTGCTTGCTAATATTCTGATACTGCAAATGAGCAACACCACCTAACTCAGAGAGAAAAAAATCCTGATTTAACCTACTAGTGAGTCAATCCTTGGTTCACAACTAGGGCAATTTTCCATCAACACAGTCTGATCTATTCTCCCTGAGGAATGCAATACTACTTTTGAGCTGTGTTTTTATCAGCATCTGAGGCTGGAAGTTAGCCATCCATACTGCTACATACAGTGCAAACGGCGGTGTTATGGCTGCTCCTATCACACTACACTGTGCATAGTAAACCAAGAGCAAAGTCAGAAGATAAAGAGGGAGTGGAGATCAGAGATTCACAGAGGAGCATATGGAAAAAAAGACGCTAATTTTCATGCAATGTGATTTTAATAGACGCAAATTAAGGGGAAAATATCTAATTTAGGCAAAATCTGCTTGTAATTAATCCTACAAGGTCACCCCACAGCAGGAAATGTGTCTCATTCTGCGATTTCTTTGGAGGAACCAGGTGAGGATAGTTACAGTCCCACAGCCAAGTGCAATCCCCCTTGTGCCAGGCAATCAAAAGCAGAAGCCAGGACACCTTCCAGGCCAGAGATCCTCATCCTGGTATTAACTTCGGAGTAACCTCACACACGCTTAGTAGCTCACTGAGTAACAGGTTTCCCCAAGGAGGTGCCTCCCAAATAATTAAACATCCTCCAGTTTGGCACTGTTCTCATATTTGACAAACACAAGAATGGACTGGGGAAAAGAATCACAATTCTTTAGACATAGAGGCTCTTACAGGAAAACGTCTTTTTAGTTTCAGGCAAAGAAAAGGAGGAAACCATTTTCTTTCATTTTTAGCCAATCACTAAATACAACCGGCACATTACAGCCCTGTTCCACTGGAGATGCTGTTTAGAGGACCGTCACAGAGACTCGCGGCATAACGAGATGAGATCAGCGTGCTGGTTCCCCTGCTCTACCAACTCCAAAGCAACACAGGTGAAAGGAGCAATAACCCCCTGCTTTCCAGCATGTTTTTGGGGCACCACGGCCTAGGACTAGCAAATGGACTAAGAGGGCACCATGAACAACTATGTACACACATATGTTGTTAGTGAGGGCTGCTCTCTGGCTGGGCCACAGCAACACCAGCTTGAGCAGCCAGGCATCCCCTCTGCATCACCGCTACAGACACTGGGATTACACTACACAGAGCAGACGCAACCTCGTGCCATCCCATAATTATTCTGGGTGAAACAACATTCTGTCAGATGGGAACGCACTGGTGAATTTTTATTTAAATTTCAATCACGAAATAGAGACAGCAAATAGAATCAAGTATTCTTTAAAGACAAGAGTGAGCTGGAATAGAAATTAAAGAGACTGAATTTCCAAATCCCAATAACAAGAATCTTTCAGAATTATCTCAGTCACCCAGGAGACCTAACTGCAATACTAGCGTATAAATGCAAGTTGCTTGGGTCATCCAAAGAAAGTAAATGACAGAAAACACAGAAATTAAGAAACTGAGAATTACGAATGCCCCATCTGTCTGACATCGGATGCTGGATTAAAAAGAAACGGTCACGACACTCTATCTACTACACAAAACCACCTCTAAAAGCTGCAGATCGATCTGGGACATGCACATTTGGCCACCCCCATGGTAAATTCAAAGTATTTTTTTTTTGACTTCTAACTATGTTATTGGCATTTCCTAGAGGCGGCCAAAACTCAAATGCTGAACGCAACAGCAGACCAAGGCACAAAATGAGCTGCAGCAAAGAAATTCAAGCAGAAAATTCAATTATTTCTATGAATTTATTTCTCTAAGTAACTTTTTATTAGTTCTTAATTCTAACAGAAATAATTTTCAGTTTGGCAGGGTACAAATTTATTTAGCTAATCAGCAAATATTTTGATTCTATGTCTTAAAATGAGAGAGGGAGACACTCATTTACTTCCAACTGCAAACAGGTCACAAACTGCCATAAATAATTTCCTCATGTAGTTTGCTGTTGTAACTATTGGGGCTATCAATGTTAATGGAAAGAGCGAGTATTCAGCTGTGGAGGCTTTAGGCAATCAGAAAGGCCTTGTGTGATATTTTGACTGCTTTTTAAGAGCTGTAATTAGCAGTTCAGTAATCAGGACAGAGTTACCCTAAGGATGGTTCAACTTCTGCCACCCCAAATAACAGATATACAGTCTCCTCCTTTCTGAGACCAAACAGCCACAACCAAATACAAAACAAATAATACCAGGATGAGCCATTCCAAGACAGAGGCAGTTCTTAGTGAATGAAGTTTCTGGTAACAGTGTTTGCTTCCCTGGGGTCCTTCACATCACCATGTAAGCATGCTGCTCAGGCTCCCCAAAGGGGCTAGACAACCTGGTATATCTTATCCTGCACCTTTTGCAAATGGAAGGCCAATCATTTGCTTCTGCCTGAACCATTTTTCAACTTACTCATAAGGTTAGAGACATTTCCAAGAAAGGCTATTTATAGTAGCCAAAAAGCAGCAGAACAGACGAAGAATTGATAACAAGTTTTTCTTAATGTGGCCACCTTAACTATCGAGATCTTAAGCTGTAACAGGTTAAACTCTCAAATTGGGACTGTTTAGCCTGCAAGCTGAAATTCCTGCTGGATTTTAATAGTCAGCCACAAAGTAATCAAGTTGTGATTAGAGTATTTACAACAGATACTAGCTCTCCAGAGAGAAGAGTTTTCCTTGTGGGAAATAGCAGAAATCACTGCTCTTCACTATTATCTGTAATTTAGAAGCAAAGACTTTTGTAGCTGAAGAAAATAATGGAGTGTTACCATGCAAGGTATGTGGACTGTAGTGCCTTTCATCAGTAGGAATTCTTACCTCAAGTGGTCATCTCTCAGAATCAAACTTCAGCAAGTCCCACGAAACAACTTTTAGGTATTTCAGCCTAAATTCTTGCATCCCAGCTGGACTAACTTCATTTAGATCAGCATTTTCAGCAAACCATGGAGTGATTATTTGCAGTCAGTAATTCTTCTGCCTGCAGGCGGACATATACACCATACCCAATATATTTGCCCACAACCATGGCTGGATCACACTAAAGGAGATTCAGGCCAAAATGGGCAATTGGAAAATGTACATAAATGCCTGTCTACAGCAGTGTGTGAGAGGGAAAGAGATTTCCACCCCAAATCAACAGCTCAAAAGGTACAAAGCAGCCCCTGACTACTGCCTTCCACCTGCTCCCAGCACAGGGGCTGGGAAGAAGGCATCACCACGAGGTATCTGGAGGCGATTGCAGTCCATGGATTCAGGTGAAGGGGTTTGGATGACAGAGGCTGGAACTCACCGACTGCACTTGGCCAGCAAATATCCGCAGCCATCCAGTCTTCTCAGGAGGTGAAAGCCAAGGTTTTGATGGATATAGCGCACAGCACTACATATAACCTTAATCCTTATAATCTTAGTACTATGATCTTAATCCACCCTTGGCAGCTAAGAGAGATAAATAAAAACTCTAGACCTGTGATGTTTTCAATAGAATAAAATTAGATTTCATTAGTAATTCTATAGTGCATGAGTTACTGTTGTAAACCTCCAGTCCATCAAAATAAATTATGGGATACGGCCATTAAAGTGGTGCGACAAAACCAAGCAAATGCATTTTCAGGATTTAAATTGTTAGGAAAATAGGTATTCAATCAAAAAATAATCCATATTAAGTTTGTTGTGTTTACTTGAAAAAACAAATTCTTCCTAGCAACTGTTTAAATGAATCTTGCAGATGCTACATGCCTTATTAGAGGCCTTTGATTAAAAAAATATGGATTGCTAATACTGTATTCTGAGTCATCTATTTTCCCATCTGCTAGCAATTCCTGCAATGCGAAATATCAACAGAATGGCTAACAACAATAATTTTCTATGGCAATTGCAGAAGTGGGTTGCCTATAGCACTTTCTAAGATTTAACCAGTGCATGCCTTGAATCCCTGTGTGTTGCTAGCAGCCTCAAGTAAGGGAAACTTGCTCTCCAATCTAGCTGTTCCTTTCCCTCTCCTGAGCAAAGTGTTTTGTTTTCCTTCCTCCCTCCTCTTATTGAATGAGCCCCACTGATTAATTCAAAATCTGTAAAAATGTTGGACTTGAGCCCACACCAAAGGTAAAAGGGGAGCCTTTCTAACCTAATTTTCTGGTCTACAAATGCGCAACGAGCCCCTGTGAGTCTCACATACGAAGCAGTTCTCTGACACATTCCTCAGTTACTGACACTTGCTTAGCTGCCCCAGCACAGCAATGAAGCAAGAACTGCTATATGTCCTGTGCTTATATGTCAAAGCACGCTGATCTGGTTGGCACCAGGGCACGTAAATCAGCAATAAGAAAGTGAATGCGAGCAGAGGATAGAAAGGGAACATCTATATCCATAGGCCTTAACAGCAAACCTCCCTGTGGCAATATGTGAAACGGGGTTATACAGATATAAGAAGGATCTCATCTACTGTCGTTGTTTTTGAGAACTTGAGAGAGTAAAGAATTAAAAACATGACTTTGAAACCCAAAGTTCAGTCAAAAAGTCTGACAAGATTGACAGTTATCTTAAATATTTTGGAGGGTAAAATAAGCACACAGCATTAAGAAAGAAATAAACAGCGACAAGCCAATGTAATTAAGTCTTCTGCAATGAAATTATACATGAATATTCCACGATGAAGTCCTGCATCTACTGGTAGAGTCGTTTCTGCTCATACATTGAAGATATATTGTTTTAGCATATCAGAGGTAAATCTTAGTTAGCAACAAAAATCATCACTTACAATTTTAGAAAACCTTTCTTAGCTTTATGTGAAGTTAGATTTTAATAGCAAACCCCTGTGGAGGGGAAAAAAAAAAAAAGGCTGAGTTTTCTGTAGCATTAGTACATACCATCCTGTGCATACTATCATTTGCACACCACCCGGGGCATTTTCTTTGAGCACATAAAGTACTGCCAACCTAGCACGAAGCACTGCCAATTTAAATATCATGAGCCAGGCCCTTCAGCATCATTAAATTACCTTAAAAGATCTCCAAAATGGGAGTTTTTAAGGGAAAGAAGCTGTCGCTATTTCCCTTCTCACTTGGAAGACACAAGGAGGCAGCCAGAAACTAAGTGTTTCTTGCACAATTAAAAGGGCTAAAAAGATCACTAATAAAAATTCTCCAAGTTTAAATATTTAATGAGCAATATCAACCAGGGAAATTGAACCCTGAGGGAGAAGCAGACATCATAATGAAAAGCAGTATAAATTTAGTTATATTGCTAACTCTATCAAGGTCTAATTTTACGCAATTCCTGTCAGAGCCTGACTAGCCTTTGAGTGTCTTAAAGCTGCATCACGCTCTAAACATTTCAAATATCACTGACTTTGCTTTTACCGCGGAGGTTCATGTGGTTGGAAGGTTTACGATTTTCGCTACAAAAGATAAAATGACCTAGAACCTTGGCATGAGGAAATAACCTGCAAGGGATGCACCTCAAAAACCTGGGAGCTAGCAAATGTCTGTTTAAGAGGCCTTGAGATCAACCGCTTAGAACCTAAAAAATTTCCTGTTATTAAATAATTTATTTTAAAAAGACTGCATAGAGAGGAAAAAACCCACACACACAAATAAAAAAGAAGCTCCCCCCACCCCATACTCTTGCTCACTCTCTCCTCTCTTCCCTATCTTTGTTCTGTCATGTGCAGAGGGCACATGGGTACACACCATGCTTGCAAGTGAGTCTGCTGCAGCATGGCACTTTATTTGCTTTTACCTTTTCTTTAAAATTGCCTCTATCACAGAGGTTTTTTTTCCAAATGACGTCTCAGCATCCTTAGGAAAAAAAAAAAAAAAAGGCTGAAATGCCTTCAAGAACCACACTTCTATACAGATTTTCGGGTATTTTTAATACTGTGATTTTCTATATCAGGCATCTCAAGCTTTTGGGCACAGTTAGCCATGAGAAATACTATAAATGTTTACCAAATCTCCCAACACTGTAAATAGTCTAAAGATAAGAAAAATGCTCCATCTGGATATTCCTACCATGCTTTCTAAACTCAACTGCAAATATACCCACACAGTGCTGAGAGCAAAGCAGCTACAACACCTGATCTAAAAATATACAGATCTTCTCCTCTGCCTCCTTTTGGAGAAGGGAAAAAAAAAAAAAGCACCCAGAAACACATGAGAAAAAACCTCCAAGCACAATCCAACAGAGGTATAAATGTCTAAAGCCAAGAGGAATTCTTTAGCTTGGTGCTTGGTGTGCTACGCACGCAGTATCAGCAGGCAGTATCTCTATCTCCATGGCGAGCATTTTTAGTTTCTCTTCATATTCCTCAGCACTGGCTCAGTTACCAAGGGGTACATTGCTGTGCACTCGAGTTTAACAGTTACAAAAACACTGTATCCCATTTCTAGCAAATTGCAGTTATCATTCATCCAGCTACACAGATCCAAAAGTTATTCATATTCAAAAAATGTTTTCTAAGCTAAGGTATTGCCTCCCTGAAGTTTCATTCTTCAGAAGAGATAGTCATTATTTAAATACTCAAAGGTAACAGTTTTATATCTTTCTGAGGTTCCACTAAACTATGTGTAAATGCAAGCTGTACTAACTACTGAGATGAGGAATTATTTAGGACAAGAATCATTTTAATAATAAAACCATTCAATCAAGGCCCCCTCAAAGACATATTAAAAAAAAATTAAAAGTCCATATTTTGCTAAAAATATTTTATAAATGTAAATCTTTATTAAGAAATAAAATTAAATACATAATTATATGAAATAAAAATCCTAAGGTTAGAAAGAAAAAATAAAATAAAAATAAATCTCACTAAATATATGATTTTATTCAATGTTACTTACTTTAAGATTTCCTCTTATGATTCTTTTAAAGAATCCTTTAAAGATTCTTTTTAAAATGACAATGGAAATCCATGGAATAATGAGGGTTCCTTTATATCATACAACAACATGAAGGGCGATACAATTCAGTGTTATATTTCTTAGAAAAGCAAAATGTTGATACTCAAAACTAAAACAAAAATGGATACGGCAAAACTCAATTTTCCTAACGAGAACAGTCTGTTGGAGGACAACTTCAGCAAATAACCCCCAAACACGGGAACACGCGCACACACACACCAATTTGTATCTAGCTGCAGAGGAACCCTGAGTGATTTATATTCTTCATATGAAAGATGATTCAGTTCAGTTTAAAACAACCAATTTAGAAAGGATTTAGGAAAACAGCATATCATCTTTAATAAAGGGAAAGAGGACAGACATCCTGTTTGCTGGTTTCTATTTCATGCAGAAAGCACTCTGGAAGTCACATATAGGAGAATACTGGTTTCAACTGCTTTCAGTACAGGCTGGACAACAAAAACCCTATAGAAACTCAGGAAAATTTATAGGCAATAAGGGCTATGTTTCCTAATCACTAAGAGATGGAAGAGAGTACAGCAGAGACGGTGGGAGAAGAGCGAAAGAGAGATAGCAGGTGATAAAAGAGGCCTGCAAAACCACAGAAAGGGCACGACGTTTTAGCAAGGCCAGGCGAAAACGAACGCTCGCGACTGGAAAGGAAAACACAGAGTAAGGAAGCTGAACTGCGAGTCACAGCCTTGAACACCCCCACACAGCACGCTGCTGCTGCTGCTTCTGAGGCCTGTCGTGGTCTGGGAGGGCAGAAACGATCCCCCCCGTCCAAAGCGACCGTCATCTTTGCCAGAGAGCAAGCTCCGTCTCTGCACAGCTCTACGGATTCAGAAGAAGCACTGTGGATTTCCTCGGTCTGTAACATCCCCAAACCTTCTTTATTCCCATCTCGGACATCTTCTACCTTTTTTTTTTTCTCACCAGATAGTTGCATCTAAGTTAACAAATACAGAATCTGATAACCTTCCAAGTAATACCTCTTAACTAGTACTTTTGTACTAGTTAAGTACTTTTGTACTAGTTACTGCAGCACCTTCTCCTTTAAAGACATGTAGTATTTTACTCTCACTACATTAGTAATAGAGTAAGAAATACTGTGAAAAATAAAAATTCAGAAAAATATTATGATTATATTAAGACACATGAACAAGTACACATGTCTCAACTCACTACTAACAGTAATAATAAAGAAAGCAAGTGCTATCAGCTCAAAGAACAAGAAGTCCAGACTACCTCAAGAGAACTGAAACCACCACCAAATTCTGTTCTCTAGAACAGATTCCCTCAGTGAAAGGTATGTGTTAGGTTAGAAATGCTGCACACTACTTATTTATTAAAGAAGATTCAGTGACTCAGGGGCACACTCACTCACTGAGTCCAGAAGTGCCAAAATCGTTTGCCAAAGAATTTTGTTATCAAATATTTTGCCCATGACTTAAACATTAATCTGATCAAGCCAAAAATCAGCATAGTTCATTCTTACCTTCACAGTATTAAATCCTAGGAAGATCTATAGCAGATGTGATCTGATCATATTGCCACAGTTTAGAGGACCTTACTTTGTTAATTATTTTTTTCTCAGATTATGCTTTGCAGATACATTTGTGGTTTATTAAGATGTGGAAAAACCACCAGAGCTAAATCTCATGCAAATAGGTCTTGGGCTAGTTTCTGTGACAGCACTATCAGCTAATCACAGGGCCCAATTTACAGCACTTGGCATGCCACTTCTGGACTGCTTCACTAAATCACACCAGTTACAGAGACCACAACAGGAGACTGGCGCTGGGTCTGTGAAGCCTCCAGAAGCAGGAGGTGACCCAATCTCAGTGGAGATACTGGCCTATTTACCCACTGCCAGTTGCTCATTCATTGCTTCTGGAATCACTATCTATATTTTGATTAAGTTCAATTTTTCTAGACTTAAAAATATTAAAGAAAGGGAAATAATTATAAAATTTTAGTCAATGCATAGTGCATCAATAATGAAAATTCTACTCATACTGCACTTAAAGTAGAGATGGCTACACCTTCAAATCTAAAGCTTCACCTGAAAAACACTGTTGGGGTTAAAATATAGATTTTAGAATTGATTTAGCATTCATCATTTGGAAACTGAAGTAGAAGCAAGGACTCACTCTTATTATTTCCAAACCTAACTACTAAGGCAGGAAATAACTGGCACCCCTATCAAGCTCCAATTCATTGCAAACAATCCATTCAGCACATTCCCAGACCATATAAAAAGGACGAGGAAAATGTGAGCCAGACATGCATCTACCTTAAATGCAGGGTGTTAGTACTGAAACAAAAATCTGTGCTCAATCCAGCCAACTTGTATACAGCTCATAGGCTCATTTTGAAACAGAACTGTAATGTGTTGCACAAAGGCACTTTCTGAAATAATTAAAAGCCAAAGAAACATTGATTTCAATTTAGAGAATCTTGCCAAAGTAATCCAATTGTTAATATCATCTTTAGAATAATGCTTTTCTAAAGTGAAGATAAAAGTACAAATGCTGAGGTTATTCAGAGCTTTCAGAATTCATTTAAAACCCATCACTGGGTTTTGTTCTCGCAGGAGATCTATTCCTCTGTTTGAAGAGTACACTACATTCACAGATGCAACTCTGGAGACAGAAAGTACAAATGAGTGGGGATGATGGAGAGGGCACAAACATCTCTCTCTTCACCCACAGATCTGAGGTGCATACACACAAGCACAAACAAATGTGGGGTAGTGTCAAAAAGATCACACCTGGCCTGGACTTTCTATCTTAACTATGAATTTAGCAAAGCACATGACTTACTTCTTGATGCAACTCTTGCACATATCTGAATATGCACATTACGATCTATTGTTAAAGCAGGTTCTCTCAGAAAGAGATAAATGTACCCTGCACAGTCCTGTATCGGTGCTAATTAAATTCACCTTATGTGACAGAATTATGCCACATTCTCTCCCAAAAGCAGTGTACCTCTTCACAGTATTACTGACTAGTTGTCACAAGTGGAAAACAACAGCATCCTCCAATGCTGCTGTCCTCTCCCCTTTCCACCCTAAACCAAGAGGGATATTTTAATTTGGAATTTAATATGGTCTTCTGGGCAGAATCTCCTAATGACAAGAGAGTGGGGTTTGGCTTTAAGCCACAATCCTGCAAAAAGCTGTTACAGTTTGGAATACAAACTGCCTTGCTGAACCACCAAATGGACTGAACAGAGGGCCAACAAGGCAGTCCTTCCCTCTGAAAAGATGCAAGCCGCCAGATCAGATTTGGATGGAGAAAAGAAATATACATATATAAAGAAGAATTACATATAAATATACATACTTTTCTATATATGTATCAGCTCTTTTTCTGCTTACTACCTTTGAGATTTGCACTGCTGCAGACACAAGTGAAGACCTTTCATTCTTATGCTCTGAAATCACATGGTAATCAGAGACTTGGTGTCCTCACATCCTATCATCACGAAGTCACACTAACAATTTCAGAAGAGAAGAGGAAAAAAAGGTCTTTTTTGTCTTTTTTTTTTTTTTTCATTTCTTGACAACACTGCAGAGGTACAGTTTTCATTAAAATATTCCTGATTAATCTCTCTCTCTCTCACACATACACGCACACAGGAGAAATTACAAATACTCAACATTTCTCAAGAATTCACTATGCTTTGAAATCAAATATATTAAAGATAAAAATCATTTATTTTCTACATTATCTTGCTAAGGGCAAACACTAAATTCAGCAATGATTCAGCTAAAAAGTCACAGTGAAGGTAAGCAATGATCTGGGAATGTTAAAAAAACCAAAGAGAAGATATTTTATGTACAATAATCATACTGTACATAAAAAAAACTTGCAGATTTGGGCCATTAGATATATTTTTATAAATAACTAATTTTGATTAATTTTGTTTTCATTAATGATCCTGAGGATAAAAATTATTTTACAGAGGCATTGCCTTTTTGTCTGTCTCACCCATTTCAACTTCATGCCATATTTCTTTCTCCTCTGTCACTCTCTCCTCTTCCTTTAAACACAGTCTGGCAGAAATAGCTCATTCTGCTATTTCTGCAGAAATAGCTCATTCTGTTACTTCTGCCATGAGCATCTCAGTACTCTTCCACTCTGGGAGCTTGTACTTATGCCTCCTAATGACCTGTAGCCCATGGGAAACCCTTATAATCACTAGCTACACATCAGCTACTCTGGCTGATGTTGATGTTGCCACAACGTCGGCATCGTTGAGCAGAACTTGGCTGTTAGAAAATGCGAGCACAAGAGGCCTCTCAGCACTTCTAATGACTGTTTTCTTTCACTTTTACCACTGAATTCTATTTACACTCTCCCAGGTAGCATCACAATGCATAACTTTAACTAAAATAAGGTAACATTGTAGAGCCATCAAGTAATTTAAACTAATTATATTAATTTGTTAAACTAAGCTGAACATATCTCTTGCTCAGCAATTTAATACCATGCAATATTTTAAAGGTAGCAAAATCACTTGAAAATTGTCAAATTTGCTATTTATTGTTGCTATAGCAACCACAAAAATCCGCATAAGAAAATACCAAGCAATAAAGGAAGAAATGCCATAGAAACAGAATAAGAATAGAATGAGTTGTGTCAGCACTAGCCCTAAGCAAAAATTTAGGTACAAATATATTCATGGACAGAATTAAAAAGAGGTGAGGAGAGAAGCAGGCAGTCACAGGGAACACAACCCATGCTCTCCAACAGAGGAGATTTCAGGCAGATTAGTGCAAACCTCTGCCAAAACTAAACACAAGAGGTAAAAGTGTAGCGAAAGCGCTCAGCAGAGACGCTGATGCAAACTCATTCCTCCACGGGCCGTGCAAGAAGCTGGAGCAAACCGACCCAGGAGCTGCTGACCGCCCAATGGGACCCGGCTCGCTCGATGCACCAAGCGCTACCACCGGCTCCTTCGGATTTAGGGAGCTGCATCCCAAGGGAGAGGGCACGATACTCCCCCTTCCAGCAGGGAGGAGCTCTCCAGAGCAACCTGGCCAACATCCTAACAGCATAAAAGAGCTCTGAATTTAACACTAAGAATATCAGACGGTAAAACCCTATAAAAGATTTGGACTATCTTAGGCTACTACTAAAATAAATCTCAAAGGCTGGTCAACGAGAAGCAAGAAATGAAAACCTACAATGGGAGCCATTCCCTAAAATATAAAATCCAGAGGTCTTTTTCTTCATTTTGTCTCATGAAGACTGGTTCACAATTAATGGAAAGAAGATCAAAGCTCTCTAAATTTCAGTTTTCCTACATATACATCTATTACTTATAAAAATATTGCTGCAGTGTCGCACTATGAAACAGCTAAAAGCCTTCCAAACCAGAATAGGGCAATAGTTAAATTGCTGCCAGTTCCACTTGGTTTTCTGAAATTCCCTCGAGCAGAAGGAACTAACGATTGACTTAGGAAGTTATGAAGGAATGCAAATGTAGGGATTTATATTCCTGCAGGTCAACTCACTACTGCACTGTATAATAAATGTAAACATGAAATGATATCATTTCATCTTTGCTCCTCACCTTTGCAACGACCTTTAAGAGAAAACATCCTGGAGCCTAAATTTTGTTTGACATGGAAGTCATACGGGCAGGATAATATGACATTCCTACCTACAAGCAAAACACCTTTAACGCATTAATTTCTTCTCAAACAAAAATGTTGTACAGATATCTCTATTTCAATCTTAGAATCAACACATGAACTAGTCAAAATCAAAGTTTTGTGTACAGTAGAAAAAATAATACATTTACAGTGCTTTGTTTTAAGAATTAACAAACCCAAACCGAATCTCTGTCTAGTACCACTCCAGTTTGGATATTGTCCATGGACTTCTATTGAGAAAATAACCAAGAAAAAACCAATTTCTTTTCATCTCTCTTCTGTTTCAAAGCAGGGTGAAAAACAGATGGGATTCAAATGGAGCTCAAACCAAAGATGCAAAGTTTAGATTTGATTCAGCAGACGTAAGGAAACCATTATATAATGAAGGGAATTCTTGGGTAAGAGAGTACAGGTGAGATACAACTAAACCACAGACAAGAATCTTAACCGGAAGAACAGTCGATTTGTTGCTAATAAAACAGCAGGAGGATTGGGAAGCAGTCTGAAAACGGATAAAGATTAAGGAAGCAGCTTCCTCTTGCACCTCATCTGCTCTAATGCCAGGAGGTAGCCCAGAGGGTCAGCCCGGCTGTAGAGGACCCTCAGGCTCCTATGGGAGAGCTCCCACTTCTGCACCCACTGGGTAAGCTGGAGAGGGGGCACGGGAGGACACCAGGCCTGCCAGCGGCAGTACCAGAAGCACCAGAAACGAGCCGGTTTCTCCAAAGGCCCTCTCCCTAAATCCCATCTCCAATGCCAGGCCATGCAGGAAGCCACCTGGTCCAAGCCAGACCAGTGAGAGCCGGCCCCTCAGCAGGCCCCTGGCAATGGCCAACTGCTGAGCCCAAGCCACAGGCCACCCTTCAGCTGGGCTTTTTTAAAACTGCGTTTCTTTAAAATAAATAAACAAATAAATAAAATTGTAGCAAAGTAGCTTATTTGGAGACACCTTCCTTTGTGAAGTTTGGACAAGGGGGCTCAAGAGTTTTGAGGGCAACCAGCCCAATCACAGATGCGTCATTTCCTCAGGTAACAGACCAAAAATACCATATAGCTAAATTGCACAAAATTCTTTTACAAAAATAAATTATAAAATAGATAGAAACAATGATATGATTAAATGTTACCAAAAAAATATATATCGGAGATGAGTTGAAGGGGTCATCAAACCCTATGAAAGATGGCCGTGCTTTCATGACAAAGTGAATAAAATTGATTTTATACACTACAAGTACAAAAGAATTAATCATCTAAAATATTTTCCCCAAAGCTCTGGCAACAAGATTGCTAGTTTCCACAAATCCACTCTCCAGCAGAACTGTAAACAAGTAATCAAAATACAACAGTACCAAGCTGCAGGGGGCAAAATCCATATAGAGGCTTTTCTCCCTTTGGTATTCATATGTTTCTAGCAGAAGCACAGAGACCCTGTATCCTCACTCCAATTTAAGATTCATGTTACGTTTGATAGTAGAATAATATGATGCCCTACCTACATCAAAAATAGCAAGGGATGAAGCTGTTAGTGAAAAATCTAATACAGGCAAGAAATTATTTCTTGTGTCTTTGGCAGCAACAGACTTAGAAAATTCAATGGTTAATGTCTTGCTTTTAGTTTATACTTTCTTTGAAACCTAAAAGACACACCATAAATGGATACAATCAACAGGCATACAAAAGGGACACAGAGTACGTGATTTCTTGGAAACTGGTTTCTGAAACACCATTTTTAAAAAATTACTGCAATCTTTTGTCTTCATATTTCTTCATAAAAGTTTCTAAAAATCACAAGAAAATTGAAAGGAATTAAAACATAAAAAAAAGGTAGTACCACGCATTGTTTTAATTATTATGTAAGTTTGATCTGCTTACGTTAGAATGTGCATTTAAATTATGCCCTAACTGTGGATGTAAACATGGGATTCACACAAACACTGTAATCCTCAAACGAGAGTGAACTCTGAAACACCACCTAACTCAAGAAAAGCATTTCTGAGAAGCCCCTGTACCTTGGAAGATGAAGAAATACTTTCTTTGGAAAAGTTCAATATTTTGATAGGTCACTAATGCATCCTTGGTTATCTCAGCATAACCGCTCCTGTCCTGAGCTGCTTTCCATCAGCTGCTCAGACAGCCCAGGGGTTAATTTGGAAGCATTTGAGCTTCTCCGTAAGAAAGGCCTCCAGTGACTTGGCATCACATCTTGCCACTGCTGTGCAAAAGCACAGATTTGTCAAAACATCACATAAAGTCAAAAGCAGAATAAGAATAGCAGATTCCACAATGTGAGAAATTTATTGAAAATGCAAAGAGATTCATAATAATTCGGCAAGAAAAATGTTTTATATTTAAATATTTATTTCAGCAAGGATATTGCTTTTTCACTTTTTCTATATATTTTGCTTGCTTATTAAACAAAATACAATAATTACCACAGAAAGTTTAAGTCATTATCATGGAATTATTAGGAAATATTTCTCAAAAAAAAAAAGAATGTTTATTAGGAAATTCTCTGGCCTATAAAGTAAAACTGGGTAACATTTTATAAGAGTATTACAGAAAAAGCCACAGTACTGCCTACTAAAATTCTTCAAAGACTTAAATTTTACAACACTGCAAGAAAAATATTATTTATTCCTGTAGCAAGTACACTTTTTTACTGATGACTGTGTTCCTTTATCGTGTTGCTCCATGTGACAAGTACACTGAGGCCACAAACATTACTTAATAAAATGACCTGCTAAGACCGTTCCCAGCCGAAACCAGCAGAACTGCCAGTGTGGAAAGGGAGGTTTTCCCTGTTGCCATCCCGGATTGCACGTGCTCCAGAATCACACCACGAGCTATGGCAACACCCATCCCATACGGCAGACAGCTGCTAAAGAAGTACAACTGGAAGCAGCACAGTCAAATTGTGTTTAGATTCCCTGTCTCACGTCAGTGTGGCATGCGCGCTAATTAAACGGATTCCATTAACCTCAGGTGACTGCTTTGAAAACTTCAAAAGCAGCCCAAGTCGGAGGTGGTCGCTATCAATGACTAAGCACTGACTGAAGTGAACTGCCTTTCAATTTAACCCTTACATGTATTTGATGTACAGTATATCGTTTCTTAACAAAAGTCTCCCACAGAAGAAAACTAAAAGCCCCTCCTATATTCAGAATGTGAAGTCCCTACGTATTCCTTACTTGAGAAGGTGGAAATACAAAGGAAATGTTGTCAAGGACAGGAGGTTCCCTATTGATGGTTCCTATGTTTATCTAGACAAAGGCTTCCTAAGACACCAAGGTCACCATGAGATTTCTGTCTCATAACATCAACACCTGTATTACAGGTCGCAGGTAAAGCAGAAGCGACAGGACAAATCCTCTCGGTCACTGCCCAGTGCTCTCAGACAATGTGAACTGAATACAAAACCACTGTTATTTGCTGGGTTTCAGAATACCTACCCCAGATACAAAACTGGCCACACGCATTCTGGTGCTATCACTAAAAAAACACTAACAAAACATGAGCAGCAACAAAAGTTGTTTTACAAATACTTATCTAAAATAAATGAGATCCACAAGTTACCAAAAGGAGTGGAAGACATTGACCAACCTCCCGAGACTCTTATAAAGCCCATCTGAATTTGGAGCAAACTTCTATCTCTGTTACCTGCTTCAGACAGATACATGTGTTATTAACAGAAGTAATAAAAAGCAGTATTTTTTACTATGAATCCTTTCCCATAAGCCAGCATAAGCTTTTTCAAATATAAATAACGCTAAAGACTAAACAGCATCTGCAGCAGCTAGCAGAAAAAGTCCTTAAAGAATGAATCAAGTACGAATAACCTGAACTATGTAAGATATATCACTCAAAAAGTATATTCCATGTTCATGAATGTATCTTCCACAACTTTTTATGAAATTTAACTAAAATTGCTAGTTGTGACCATGGACTCTTGGCAATAAGTGCTCTGTATTAGATGAGTACAAGGGGAAACAAAGCACGAAGTTTGCTTGCAGAGTCAGCCAAAAGCAATAAAAAGGAATATGTGAATAAGCCAGCCAGCTTTCACTTTAATACCTGACACTTACTCAATTGATAACCACCTGCATGCTAAGCCCTTGGCAGCTTTAAAACATGCAGGGTTTTTTGTTTGCTTTTTAAGAATAAAATACTCAAAACTATTTCCCACCATATTAAGCACAAACATGCTTTCATTTAGCTTCAGGAATGTGTCTTATTTGAATCTTTCGCATTTGCTTAGCTGAAGAAACACGTACTACCAACGATAGGAAGAAAGCCAGATCTTTCTCAAAATATGTTTTAATTCTATGTGTTTGTATATTCCCAAAGACACTGCATTCCAAATTGATAATTATTTGTGTGCTTTTTCTTTTTTTCTTTTTTTTTTTCCCCTAAATGCAGCCAGCCCTGCAATAACAGCTGGCAAGATCAGCAACCTTCTGCGTCAGTAGTTTCAGATGTCAGGTACTCATTTTAATTTTTAGCTGAAAAACTCTGCTATGCATCCCATAAATCACCTCCTCACGATCCTGGCACCACTCACTCTTTATGAAGTGCACCATATATTCCCAGAGAGCAAATTCCTGACACAGGAGCTGCAGCTCCAGACCCTGCACGTGGTGCTATAGGTGTCTGCATGCACCCACACTGTTTGGTCCCCGTGCGCTGTTAGATCCCAGTGCAGAAGTGCCAATATATTAAGCCTGGCACACAGGATTGTGCCAATTTGATCTTCCAAGCACGGCAGCCTCAGGGCTGCTGACGGCTTTGGGCAACAGCCGCAATCAGGTGCAACAACCTGCCCCAAGGCCACACAAGCCCAGAGCAGGTGACCCCCTCTGCTCTTCTTGAAATGGGCAGGGCGCAGCTCTGCCCTCCTTATTTTGCCCCTGCAAACAAAGAGTATCAGGGTCATGCAGGGAAGGACCGGCAGAAATGTGTGGTTGCAGGTTCCAAGAAAGAAAAGCCTTTTGTGGATCCCAGACTGTTTGCACAAAATAAAAAACGCCTTCTACAGTAGAAAATAAGATCAGCGAAAAAGACAGACAATAGGAAAACAGGATTATGTTATATATCTGTAAACACAGAGATGGCAAAACTAAGAAGTGAAATGAGAATATCTTCAGATAAACATGCAGTTGACTGACTGCAAATATGGTCCTCCCAAAGGTGCCACATTCTTGTAATTGCAACTGAAACAGCCCAGGAATACTATGGGACTCCCTCATCCTCCACTGGGAAGCTGTAAAGACTGAGCTCCAAAACAAAGAGATATAGAGAGAAGAGTCAAGAATTGTCTTCTCATGTTGACCCACATTCTTGCAGTCCCCAGGCTTGTTGAAATTCTGGTGCAGAAACACACACAACAAATGCAATTTTCAAGCTATTTTGTACAACCATTCCGAAATTTGTCTTTCAGAAAACACGGCACAAGTATAAAGTTCAGCCACTTCCTTCCATTTGTTGACTGAATTTGTCACTGAATTTACAGGACTGAAAGGAACAATTGTGCTACCTATGTTGGTCCTTCTGAGGCAACTCTCTTCAACCATACATCACTTGCAAATGGATGGAAGAAGGTGATACAAAGTGTGAAGAACAAGCGCCTCTCACTAGAAATAACTTCCAGGTACATTAAGTCATGAATAAAATATGGCACACTTAAAAAAATCATTCCAACTGCATACAAATATACAAAAGCCCAGGAAAGCATGACATTTACATTTCTTTTTCTGTCTGAATTCAGTGGGGCCAGTCTAACACATCTCAAAGCGATCAGTTCTGGAGCATACACGGCCTTTTCTAAACACCTCTCAAAAGCATCTCCACAGGGGGATATTTAAAAAAAAAAAATCACCTGCCACATGTAAATATTAGCTTAATCTTTACATATTGCTGTATATCTGGACTGTGGGTCAGGGTGCAGAGGCGACGGGCACTAAATTCAGCTAAATTCACTCTCTATTGAACCCTGGGTTGCACACAATCTAGGGGTGGAAACCTGTCGCTTTTACGGAGCAACAAATTCATCCACTAATACAAGAGAACCCCATTCCCTTTCAGGTACTATTTCTGTGTTTATAAGCACTTGTTCAGTACTGTGACAATCCGGGAAAGTGAACTTTAGTAATATTTTATATAGTAACTTACAGGATCTCTCATTGTCCTCATCACCCCCCCTTTTTTTAATCAGAGCCATAAAATTGTGCATCATACATGTTTTATTTCCATTCAAATCCAGCGCTAGGCAGGAGAACATATTTCTATGCTACAGGTACTTTTGCAGAAATCTGCGAGCAGTTTAATTTAAAAGCCATGGACAGCAACCTAAAGCAGTTTTTGACCATGCAAAATGTTTTATAAATAGTTCCATGTGCACCGTTCATCTGGAGTCCCACTAGAGACGAATAATGACCTTGTATTTCATTCTCATTTACTCTGAATTAGGCAAACCTTCTGCTTTTAATTACATACTTAATACACCTGGCATGGTCTAATTACAGAAAACAAAACATCATTTAAACAAAAGGTGACCTTGAACTCAGTCTACCAAAATACCAGTTAACTTTAAGTTTTCAGTTTTTAACGAACTGCCAAGACATGCAATAGCAATTTTCCAAATGTGATCATTCGCCTTTAGAGCAACAGACTTACTGCATTAGGAAACATCTGTATACACTCTTTATGGCTTTCTTCATTATTAATGAAAATCCCTTTTAGATTTCAATAGCGCTATAAACAGTTCTATAGGTAAACACCAAGTTCCCACTACTGATATTTTTAATGCGTTAGATCGTATTAAGGCTAGATTTGACAAGCAGCAGCCTGTGGAACTGAAGCAACTTTTTTTCAGTAACTAGTTAGTCTTGTGTAAGTATCGCAGCTATGAATGAAGGGAGCACGGAGCTGTGGTCGTGAGCACAGCTGCAAGAGAGACCACGAAGGGCAGCGAAGAAAGAAACCATGTCAGTTAAACATGAGTTATCCTCCTGCTAAACGGCAGTCACTCATAGGCCCCAATATGAGACTTGCTTAAATTCCTGCCAGAATTGTGTTGAGAAGTTTGGGTGACAATTTGTTTTTATAAGAATGCTACAATAAATCAGTGAATGGTCTTTACATATTTGATACAGGTTTTTGCTCCCATTTGTGACAAAGTAACATGGAGAAATTAGGCACAGCATGCTTAATAAAGCACCTGGGATTTCAAATCAACAGAATGTAATGCCTACATAAAATTCAATGAGGCCTAAAATTTCTGTAATGTAAACACACCACGTATCGTTTTACGCTATGTACTTTCTTGACATTGCAAATTCATCTTAGCACAGCATAAATTTAAGTACACTTTCTATTTAGAAAATTCTAGCTGTTTCCTTGCCTGCCTGACTTTGGTCGTCACTACAGACCAAACCCCTCCCTGCTCACCATGTCAGAACAGCCCAAGTAGTACTAGAGCATGTAAGGTTCGTGCTACCAACAGCTGCAGTAAGGAAAGATAGGAACTGAAATTTAAATATACTCAAGAAAGATCTACCAAACTACAGGCTAACCCATAAAGAGCTGGCTTTACAAACATATATTTTCAGATTTTTTTCCTATCCTCTGTATCACTGGTGATTGTATATGCCAAAACAGAATACTCCAATGCGCAAGCAGGAGAGAAGCTGGATGTTACACAATCAATTTTCACAATCATATGACAGCAGTTTACTATTGGACAGGTTCAATGCTTTAAACACAGATGACAAGAAAGTTGGACTTATTTTTCCTGTGTAGCAGGTTGGAAGGGCTAGAAGTTTACTGAGAAACAAATTCTTACTGCAGTAGCAGACTATGCAAATTTATATGAGAGCAGCCCATACAGATAAGCTGATCTATTCAAGGTTGTTACGAAACCTGACAAACACCCATCACTTCTCTTATCTGGCTGGGGAAAAAAAAAGGGAAAATAGTGCTTGTCTAAATGAGAAGAGAACTTATCTTTTAATAGCCAATGGACAGAATTATATGTATGTGTATAAAAAGAAAGGAAGTAGTAGGCAAAGCTCTACAACTATACATACAGTTGGACAAGGCTCTACAACTATATATATATAAAGCATATATGTAATTTGCTGATAGATGTTGATTAAATAATGCCATACATATCACTTATAATCTGAACTGCAGAGTGTCTGAACCACGGCCTCATTGCCTGGTGCTTTCCAACTGCCCAGAAGGAAGCACAACTCAAGTAAGGAGAGTTTGTTCCAAAATGGAAAGGGAAGATGAGACATAGGAGTGTAAGCAGAGTTTAAGCTCTACAGGAGACCAGAAGGCAGGATGCCCACATCTTACCCCACCTTCAGCCATGAACTGAAGATAGCCTCTGGGAAAGACCACTCTCCATTTCTGTGCCACTGTTTTCCTCACGGTCACAACATTTACTCATTTTTTGCTTTATACAGGGCCATTATTTAAAAGCTCCCTGAATAACTACCCAAGCCTGAATCCTTCTCACTGCTGTCTCTCAACCAAGAAGTCTCTACTACTGGAATTACACCACTTCAGCTACAGAAGTATTTCCTCAGAACTCATAGGCCATATACACAAATACCGCTTTCACTGAAGCACACAGGCAAGTGGCATGAGCAGCTTCCTCTTCTCTTGCCTTCATCTCTGCTTACTCACCATTTTCAATATTCTCCCACTCTACCAACCCTCTGAAGCCACCTGATCAGAAAGGACAAGTTTTCAGGAGGCTTCAAGGCATTTCTGTTTAATTTATGAAGCTTAGTTGTTTTGCTCACTTAATACATGCAGAAACTCCTATCTGAATTTACTATGCAGTATTTCTCTAAAATTATTAAGAAAACTCCCCTACAAGCCACAATATTTAAGCCTTGTAATTGTCATCTGTTTTACAAAAAATGTGTGATTTACATACTATGAAATACCATTTGTCATAGGTTCAAACAGTGCTTCATTCCCTTAAGATCTGGGTTAGCTCTGTTGGTTTTAAAAAGAATTCTGTCTGTCAAATAATGTTCGTGACATAAAAATAACATAGAGCAAAGTAGGTGTGCTATATTATCACCGAGGGAATACACCAGAAAGAGGGATAAATAAGTAATCTAGAGAAAAGGTCATGAGAAAACACAAGACAAACCAGCCTTAATATATCTAAATTCTCATGAACTTTGAGATGAATGGCATGGAGTTAAAAGGCAGTTTATCTGTAGGAATAATTACTAATTATTAATCGTAAACAATACTATTCTTTACTAAAGAATCTAACAAAAGAGGGGGAAATCACCATTTCACAAGCACAACATAGGTAAAAGAATTTTGTGCAATCCAAATAAAATGAAGCTAATCTTCTCAACTGTTTAAAATACGGGTAATCATTTCTGCAGCTAGAATTAAAGTACAACAAACATGTTGTTCAAAAAGATTGCATCTAGGGTGAAAATCGGTACACAGGCCTAAAGACTGTGTTCCTTAAGTCCTGAAGTATCCTTAACACACAAAACCGTCAGAATAGGATCTTGAAAATTTCAGAAACTGTTTCCTTATATTGGCAGTTGTATTTCTAGTGCTGAAGTGCATTAACCTTTGCTAATATAATGTATGGCATAAAAGCATTTCCTCTTTCAAGCCAGCAATACCAAACAAAAACCACATCACAATATAGCACGAGCAGATCATTCACTCTTAAAAAAAAAATCCTATAAACTACTGGATTATATGAATGAAATACTGAGCTTGAGGACCGAGGCTGCTTCTACACTTTCTCCACCACACAACGATTAAAACAACCGTGGCAGTAACCTTGAGCATAAATTTCTCCAAGCCTACAAATTCATCTTCCTCCTGCAGAGCCAATAATTTATTTACACAACACCCTGAAAGCAGCTCAGACATGACACTTGGTATTTCTTAACTTGGAAGTGTCTTGCCTCAGAGCCCACAAGCAGAGACCTTGCTCTCTGAAACCGCTTCTCTGACTCTGCCCGAAGTCAGTCGAACCCACAGGCAGGGCAAGCAGCTCTCAAGGGACATGGGACACGCACTGAGTGACTCTGCTCCCCTTCCTCTGCTCACATGGCGCCGCTGCGGCTGCCAGAGGCTTGCCAGGCAGTTACTGCACTGCTTTCTGTGCTGCTGCTCCACACCAGCGATGGCTTCTCGCAAGCTAAAATTAGTGGCCTGCTGACAGACGACCTATTCCTGGAGGACACGCTACTCCAGCCCGCGGACACTCACGCTGCAAGCACAGAACCCCTGAAACACGGCGGGAGCGATCCCGTCCCGGGCAGCGACGCAGCTGGTTGTGCTCCAGGGACCTTCGCGGGAGAAGTGAACCCACTACTCCAGACCTTCACTCCCATTTGTGGGGTGGGTGTTTATACCCTCACACAGATCTCATTTTATCTGTGCAATATTCTACATAAGACAGATATGTAAGGGAAGATTTAATAACCTATATAACTTGGGTAAGTTATTTTTCCTTGGAGGAATAAAAACTGTTGAAGATTGTTCAAAGAGCTATAACTAGGCATAACATCATAAAATTTTAAACTGAACATAAAAAAAAAATTTTTAGCAGTCAGATCTATAAAACTGTGAGACAGTCCCCCAAGGAAAGTGACTGAAGTAACATCAATTCCATCATATTAAACTAGTCCGGAGAAGGCATTCAGATTGTTGGAATAATATATTTGAGTAGGGATGCAAAAAAAGATCATTTAATAAGTCATTTTCCTCTATCATTTTTTAGATTAGAAATGGTTTGGAAGAACTGCCTTTTTCAGTAAAAATAATACAGTAGTACACACAAAAAGGAAGTATTGGAATGATTCTTTAATTGTTAATCTACTCTAAGAGGACCTCCACATGTATTCATATTTGAATTATGCTACCAATGCATACCACGTACAGGAGGCCCAGAAACCATCAGAAAAATAAAGCAATGCTCTGATCCTTTGGAGTTCTAACTCAAAAGATATCATTCATGGTAACGGGTTTGTGACTCAATGGGGATTCATTCAAACACAAAGGAAAAGCAGAACTCAAGTTCTTCTAAAATAATGTTGAAAGGCCAAGAAAGTTTCATGACAGTCTATAAAAGTCACCTTTTACATCCTTTTCAGTAAAACATTTATTTATTATGATATCAGACCTATCTGCTCTTGACTTGAAGGAGACCAGTAATTTCCATAACGCTGTCTCCCAACAACTTGGAGAGTCGATATTGCCCAGACCGCTCAAGGAAACACAGAAGTGCCAGGGTCAGAAAGCGGTGTTCCTCAAGTAGCAGTGCGTTCAGGTTATGCCAAGTCTTCAGAGAAACCCTGCCTGCCCTTTGGCAGGCCCAATTTTCCTTGAAGCAAGGTGTCCTCAAAGTAAATCTGCCTGCCTACACTTTAGTAGTGAACGCAAACTACTGCTGAGACCCTGCAGATTTTCGTCACATAATTGCACCAGTTTTTCTTGTTTATAGCACCTGTCAAACTACTAGACACTCTGCAGGAAACGTGCAGAAGACAGATTCCTGGGACTGAAGGGCTGACTTTATAAACATAATTGTAAATCAAAATTGTAAACAACAGCTCAGATCTGACACAGGTATGTTAACACTACACTGAATCAAAGACTGAAACCTGGAATTTGCATGGAAAAGGGATGAGCAAGTCAATGAGCTCTCAGATGGGCAACGCTAGAGGTAGTACATATCTCACGGAGAGGAGAAAGCATAAGTAACTGACATACACAAATTACAGGTAACAAATCTAACCACAGCAGAATTAATCTTACACAACCTTCCACCTTACACAAGAAAACCTGATAAATAAATCACAATTGCCAGAGAATCTATTAACAATATATAGGCAACATAAATGATACTTGCTGTTTAACTTGTGTCACATCTGAGATTTATGTTATATATATAAAAAGAAAGTCCATTTATTAACTGCTATCACACAGTGTTATACTCAGCATCTCTATCAACCAAAAAGGAAGAAACGAGACAGAGAATAAGATGAATGTGACTGTATAAAAACTATCAAAAGTGTTTGGGTTTTTTTTAAGAATAATGTTTAAAATAAGGGTTGCCATAATTAACATCAATCTTATAAGGGAAGTTGGAAAAAAATTTTGACACAGAGCAGTAATTTCCTTTATAAATAATGGCTAAGCTGTACATTATTGCTATTTTACTGCACTGTAAAATACAAAGCAACTTAAAATACAAGACAAAACACATTTTGGAAACTAAAGAGTTACAGGGTATAAATACTATAAACTGTAACTGTCCACACCAACAATTTTGTGAAAAGCCAAATAAAACCTCCAGGCTATTGCTGATGGCTACTGATAAGCACCTTACTCTTGTACAGTTATCAAGTGACTGGGATTTTACACCTACTGCAGCAGAAACAAGACAGCAGATCAAAACAAAATTGTTTCGTTTTCCATAATATATGGATATCCAAAGAGTTTCAGATTTAGCCAAATTTTCAATAACTGCTGAAAGAAGAAAACATATGGAGTCCTCAGTTCATCATATCTAGATTCTAGAATCAGGTATTAAGGAAAATAATGTCCAAAGAACAACTATAGAGCTGCATCATACCAAGAAGTCTCCCTAAAGACAATGTCCTTAGTAAAAAAGCACGTCTGGATTCTAGGGGACAGCTCTACCTGGAAACATTCTTCAGATGACCAGTCTTGCTTGAGTTCTTGTATCACACTCTTAGCCTTTTCCTGGGAGGAAATTATCACACATATAGACCCTTCTGCAGTACAACTTGAAAGCTGAAAGCACCATGTGAAATGATGGGGGGGGGAGGGAGCGGGAATATCAATTTCCTCAATTACAACTGCCCTTTGGGCTGTATCTATATGAAGCATGGGCCCTTCTGGTAACTTCACCAGCTATAAGACTTAAATATTTACCATGAGAGCACTCCTCTGGCTGTTCCAAAGCAGCCAGACAACTGTGAGGCAGCTCTGCCTCAGCCGCTCTGCTGAGTGGAGGCAGTCACTTTGCAGAGAAGGGTCAGGAAATGTTCTTGGGCACTGCTGGAGCTCCCATGCTGCAGAGGCAACCTTCTCCTGCAAGGCTGCAGAGAAGCTGCTGACTTCAATGAGGAGAAATTTGGAAACAGTACTTCTTTATGCATGATATGGGGCAGTTTGAGGACAGTTCTGTAAAAAGACATCAAAAAGCAGCTGGGCAGACGCTCTGTCTCTGGCAAGTGTGAGCGGCTATGTAAAAACTCACTGAAGTGATCTTAACTGTAAGACATATGCTGTTTGTTCCTTAGATCACTGAGGGGGAATTAGATCTGGCATTCCTTCCAGTAAAAGAAGCATCTGCAACAGTGCTTTTTCGTTACTAAACTATGACAACGTTATAGAAGTGCCGTGTCAGGAAAAGATAAAGAAGAACCGATACGGGCTATGGAACTGTTACTTCATCTTAATGTCAAGAACATACGTGAAATTCTAGCTAAGAAAAAGAGACTGCTGAAATCAGTCTCACTGAGAAGCAAAGACCTTTGTTATATTTAAAGTCTAAGACTGATCTTCAGTTTTCATTTCACAAGACAAGAATTTGCCCGAAATGGGATATAGATAGAACTTTAAATATATAAATCACCAAAGAGTTTCACAATATTAAACCTTGTTCTAAGGAAAGCACTCAGATCTATAAAAATTATCTATGGTATTGCTAAGACGCAGAGCCAATCAACTCTCCCTTCTCTTCTGCACAATCCCCAACCTCTCTCATTCTTACACAGCATCCTCCTTGCTGATGGAATCCAGCACACCTCCTGCCACTACAGTTCTCCTCAGAGGAGCCTCTCAAAGAGGCACCCAGAGACGACCATCATTTTCAGGAGTGACTGAAAGGTCTATGTACTGCTATGATAAAACTATACATGCAATCTTCTAGACAAAAAGAGACCGTTTCATGGATGCCCCTGAACAAGTGACTATGGCCTACAAGCAAGCGCCTCAGCAGCACAGAAGTAGCATATTTGATGCCTCACATTTCATATAGGTTTGAATCATGAGTCCTTATCTAGATTGCAGTGGTCACCATTGGTCCCTTTTAACTAGTTTCTGGATTTCTGCTGTGTTAACTTGCAATACTTGTTCAGATGACACAATGCAAGGCAGCATGTAAATGAGCAGAACACCTACCAGCTCCAGGTATTAAATTATTCACTTGTCATCTAAGCTTTAAAAATATTTTCCGAGTTTCAAAGATTGACTTTAAAAGCACGTTTATAACAAAAAGAAAAAAAAAAGAGTCACCCTTTACTTCAATTGCAGACACCTACATTGGCTTCAGACATACAGAACTGAGTAACTTCTGGAAACTTCATGTTTGAGGTACCAAAAGGTTAGGAGGAATTAAAAACAAAACACCACACTATGGACAACAAAGGGTATAGATTTACTGTCACCTTTGCCACCTCACCAAACATACCAAGAAAGACTCTTCTCCCTAAGTATTCCTGAAAGAAGCAAAAATTGCTTAGCATACAGTCCTGTTCTATTACAAAGATGCACTCCTGAAGAGACGCAGCAACAGACAATCAAACAGTAAATTCTCTTGAAGAAACCTCTGATGAAACAAAAAACACCTCATCAGACTCCATCTGTATGGCTCACAACTTTATCCAAAAAAAAAAATTATTAAAAAAAAAGGTGTGAAAAGAAACAGTAAAGGATAAAAAATACATTATTTGAACATATATAACAAAAGGAAAATACAGTTTCCTATTATACTTTTTCACAATGGAAACATGAAAAAGTTGCACACGTTATCAGAGGAGTGTGAGGATGTTCATATACCAGAAGATTGCCTGGCAATTGTGGATACTCTGTCCTTAGACATATTCAGAAATCACTTGTTAGCAGGTATTAACCTCTATATTTCCTTTTTAGCAAACTTAACATTTAAGAATGATTTGGGATATACTGTAAGATTTCAGAAAGATATCTAATCTTAGTATCTGCAATGCCTTCTCAATTTCCTTCAGGAGACATTGAGTACTGGGCAAGTTGCACATGACTGAGATTTACAAACACAACTGCTTAGCTGCATGAAATTCTATTCAGTTTTTACTAAGATATAAGCCATTTTTAATTGCCGTATCTTATCTAACACTTAAACATCACATGAATACACTGATAGCAGGTCAGAAACAGCAATACAAAAAGACTAATTCCACTTCTTTTGGAAGCATAAGTGACATAAAGTGTCAAGTCTTACTCATCTAATCAGCCCTCCTGACCTCACAGCACACACCCTCAGACCTTCACAGGGCAGTTCTCTCACGTGTTACTGCATGAAGGAGTTGGGCAGACTCCCTGCCACCGTGACCGGTGCTCAACACCACCCATGTCTTGTTCAGAGAAACACGTCTGCTGGATCAGCCCACAGGAATTCTGTATCAAGCGGAGGAGGATGACTACGTTCATTTTCCCTGTTCCCAATGCTCCCAATGAACAGTCTATCCTTCCTTTTGGCTTCTTTCTTCTATCAGTCAACATACTTATTCTAATTACCCAAGACACAGGCCTGCGATTAACAATTTAGCCTTAAAATCCCACTGACATTTGTGCAATGGAGGACTAATATGCTTGCATGGAATAAACCTCATTTTTCTTCACCTTCTTTTCCTTTGTAAAAGACATAAAATTCTATGCATGCAATTCTATGAAATACCATTAAATACTTGAAACACGTCAGAAAAGACAATGCTTCCAAACTCCTCATGCAACTTCAATTTTGTCATTTTCAAGTTATAATTATATTACACATTAGCTTCATTATGAAGTCTTAAATTACATGACATTACATATAAGTTATGACTCAGCTAAAGAGTGGGTACATAAAGGAGTTAGACGATCTTAAGCACACCAGTCCCTAAATTCTGAGCATTTGATTTCAGCACATAAGCACAGTTTTTAACACAAATTTTTAGTGTTTAATAAAAGATTACATTAGCTGAGAATCATTTACAACACTCAGTGTTTTTCCCAGACAGCCAATAGTTCTAACAGACAAATGTTCTCCTTCATAGCTGGGCCTATAGATCTCTTTGTTAGAGGTTACAACACAGAGGATGATTTTCCATCCATGGCTCAACCTGGAATAATGCTAGTGTAGATTTGGGGGGGGGGGAAGAGATAATTGGAGTGTCCTTTCTTCTCTTAGCTCCCATTTGGTGAGGGACAGGCTTCGGTGTTACTATAGTCAATGTGTTTCACTAGACTCCTAACTGCTCCTGTGTATGCAAGCTGCTGCTACGACTAGGAATCCTCTTGACATTCGCACTTGTCTAGAAGGTACTTTCCCCTTGCAGATATGCACTACAGTAGCTCTTCTCATTCCATAAAAATTCTACTGCAGTAAGAGGAGTATTAGAAGACACTTCTGCTAACCTCATATTTCTGTTATCCTATTGTACTACTGACGTCTCACTAAGCATCAGCTTTCGCAGCAGGCACAGCACAGAGTAGACGCCAGGTGAAGCTCCCTGTACAGATTTTCAATTTAAAGCTGTGAAACAGTTTCTTGGCTCGGCCATCTGCAAAATCCTCCTCTCCCCATGTGTTATAATGACAACTGCCTGCAGCAGCTAATTATTAGATTATCAGATAATTATTAACCGATTAAGAGCATCAGTTCACGTTTAAATGGAGGCATCTCAGCTCTACACTTAATTTCTCCCTAACCCCAAGTCTAACAGAGCTTGTGTTTGTTGACTTGAGTAACAGGGGATGTGGAAAAACGGCACTAGGTCTCCAAGTCTGGAGACTCCAGGATATGGAAATTGCTGTTCTTCAGAGGTGTTTTGGTTTAGGAAAGAGAGTAAAATAAAGAATAAAAAGAACAGCAGAATCACAGACTGCTTGAGGTAGGAAGGGACCTCTAGAGATCATCTAGTCCAACCCCCTGCTCCAGCAGGGACACCCAGAGCACGGGGCACAGGGTGGCAGCCAGGCGGGTTTGAAGATCTCCAGAGAAGGAGACTCCACAGCCTCTCTGGGCAGCCTGTGCCAGGGCTCTGGCACCCCCACAGGAAAGAAGTTCTTCCACACATGGACATCGAACTGCCTGGGTTTCCACTTGCACCCACTACCCCTTGTCCTGTCAACTGGCCACTACCAAGTTTGACCCCCTTCTCCCTACCTTCACCCTTCAGGCCTTTATACATGTTGATCAGATCCTCTCTCAATCTCCTCCAGGCTAACCAGGCCCAGCTCAGTCTTATTCTCAGAAGAACGAGTTGCCATCCAGCTAGGTCAGTACACCATGGAAGCTCTCCTACTCGATGCTAGGTCAGTGTAGGTGTCTTTGGAGAGGACGGGGCAGGGAGCACGGGGAGCCCAGGGTGGTGCTGGAAGCGATGCGGCCCCTCTGCACACACAAGTGCTGAGCACCGAAACGCAGCAGCGCTCCGTCCTCCGTCTGCTCCCGTCGCCGTAGCAACGGCTCTTTACAAAATGGAAAACAGGTCAGGTAGTTTCAAACCCTGCTTCCAATATCACCATTCTCCCCTGCAGTTTTGCTGCATGGAGCTTTTGCATGGCAGCAACAGGGTGTACACGTATGTGCATACGTACACTTGTCAGAACCACCCTCGAACTACAATGAGTTCCTATCATTAAGGCCACCATGAGGATACCATTTCTCATACTTATCTTTGGATGATCCTCTTGTCTCTGAAGAACATATGTTATAGAGACTGATTGATTGCAACTAACCTGTAGGGATAATTAATGACAAGTATGGTAGTGTTTAAGTAGCAATTAATTTTAACTGAAGTAAATCACTCAAGGAAAGTAATAATCTCACTGCAATTACTGCATTCTATTCTTAATGATAACCTGTGCATTTCATACACATATACTTCATATGCTTTGATTAAAAAATAATTTCCTCAGACTTAATAGCAACATAATGAGTCTAGACTTATTCTAAAATAAAATCCAGAGACTAAGAGTTTTGACATGGCTTTGCCCTCAAAAAATTTTCACGAAAATTTGTCCAGTACAAATCCAGGCCTGTTCACAGTCTACCTTTTATTTTTTCCTTGAGAATTGCTTATTCTGGCTGTCATTCATTCTCAGTTTTACTTCCCAGGCTGGGGAAGAAAATTGTTTGCATTTTGTGAACCACCTTCACAAAACAGAAGCTCATCCTGCAGGCTGGCAAGGGGTGCTGCCCCTGGAGCAAGGGGGTCTCCTCTTCCATTCAAACACTCTCCAAGCAAGGATACCAGGAAGGGGCAGTCTTCAAAAGACCCAGCAGAAGAGAAGAGGTATAATCCTTTTAGGAGAGCTCAGTTTTTCTTAAGAGAATGTTTTGGATATAGAAAATTTTGTGGGTGAAGAGGGGAGTCTCTTCAGTAAATCCTTTCTGCCAAACATTATTTCTTCTCATCTTTGTTGAAAGAAGAATATTCAATTATAAAACACAACTAAATATACTGGCCTGTAGTGACACCATGAGGGAAAAGAATTCAAGCGTTTTTAAAATGAGTCTCATCTAGTTCAGCAATCACTACGGCATGCTCCCGCACGCAGGCCGGCGATCCCGCTTCCGGGCTGAAAGGACAGCCCTGCCCGTGCCCCTGGGCTGCTGCGCTCCAGAGTCTGGCAGATGCAGCTCTTCAAATCTGACCAAGCTGACCTGTTCTCACTACAGCAGACCAAAAGCACAAACACTGTCAGGGTTCCCGTCTCACCTGAGCATCACGCAGCCGTTTGAGAAAGCTCCAAGAGGGCTGTTAGGCCCTTAGAGCTTCCCCACCGAGCAATTCGGACCTGCTATCTCTACTTACGATAAGAAACTGTCTTTTTAAACAATAATCTCTTATTAGCACCACTACTGGTGTCAAAATAAGCTTTAACATATCAGTAAGCACTCTACAAGTTCCTGTTAACTAAACCTTTATTCTTCAGGTGTTTTCTAGAGAGAGAATATTTTATAAATTTTAAAAACGTCACAGGCATACTTGCTCTGGACTAAATAATACTGAAGCATTCTAAACTCTGAAATTTCTAACACCAAATTTAAATGCAGGAGTCTCAAGTTCACATTCAGACACATAAATGACAACGGTTTGTTTTTCTAAGAAGCTGAACAGGGAAAGTCGACATTGCTGGCAGGGGAATTTTTGCCACTGACCTAGGCCAGAAGCATGAACTAACCTTCACATGATGATTCTGTCAGCACTACAGCTACAGATTTATATATTGGGATTGCACAGCATTACTTTCGTATTTTTACCCATATAACACTGCAAAGGAACTACCAAAACTTGCCAAATTAATTCCCCCTGCAATTAGGTGACTTTACACAGCAATGTTTTTCATCTTTTAAGTAGAAGCGCTGTCCAAAAAGTGTAATTTTAATCACGTCCCAAGTATGAAAAAAAAAAAAAAGATTAAGATCTCCAAAGAATTGGCTCGAAGTCTTACACAGTAGCACATCTCTATTGAAAGAGGCATCTGTCTCCCATCCCCTTCCAAAAAACCCCTAGAATAGGGCAATGCTCCCACTCCCAATAGAGAAAAGTAAACGTAGTTTATAAGGCACCTGTAGGCAGAGAACCAGTGCGACGGGATCACATTTGGAACATTTTAAATTTACACAGTTCACGCATTACTAAAACACAAACAAGTAGAACGCATCCTTATAAAAACACAGACTTGATTTTCACGTTTCTTTGGAGTTGCCCTTTTTCCCCTTTGAGTTATGACAATTATTTAAAAAAATTAAAATATTATGTATATATCCAGGGCAATCCCTATTTGTTGTTGTTAGTGCACAACAAGTCCAGTCCAACCAGACACCTGCAGATATTAATTCCAAATAACAAAGTACACTGGTAAGCATTAACATCCTTCTGCTATTTGAAACAAATGCCTTAATTCACATTTACTAAGTTATTCACAAACAAAAAGCTGCATAGAAAATTTCAGTTCTTCATAAACTTCAATAGTATTAAACGTCAGCCATTCAATTGGTGATATGTTGTTTATGAGACGTTGTTAACTTCTATGTCTTCATATTCGGTTCACACACAGTGGTTACTGAGTGCAGATCAAGAAAGGCCCAGAAATGCAACACAAGACCTTTGGGATAGTGAGAACCAGCCACACGGAAAAGCAAACTAATTTGCCTTTCTTTTCTTTTTTTTTTTTTTTTCCCAAGTTATATTTCAAATTGCTGGACTTCTGTGTGGCAAATTCTCCGATTTGCACCCAGTAAAAACGCAAACCCCTAATACAAGACTGACAAAACCGTAATTTTTAGACAAACCACAGAACCAGGAAATGCTCTTTTAAAACCAAGAGGTTACAAAACCAAAACACTCTTGCAAAGCTGCCCCGGCCCCTGTCCTCGGGCACGCTCCGTTTTCCGTCCCTCCTTCTCACTAGCCACCGCGGCAAGGGTCAGGGCAGCAGGCTGCTCCGCACACGAGGGCGCCAGGGAGAGGATCCGAAGGGCTCCCGCGGCCTGGGGACGCGGCCCTGCGCTATAAACACGACTCGGCTGTTACACAGGGAGCTCAAAACCGTATATCAGTACAGACAAGCAGTTACCACAGTAACAAGATGTTACTTTAAACTAGCACGGCTGCCTCGGCTCATCAGTTTCTCTGGTTCTCTCATTTGTTCTCTTTAAACTATGCATAAATTACCGGCGTATTGTATATCTAAGTACGTACATGTGAGCCATGCTCGCTCCAGCCAGCGCGGCGAAAAGGGCTTTTAGATGATGCAGGCATTTGAACTCCCTGGAGAAGAGCGGTTTGGTTTCCCACTCCGTACAAAAATTTGGAAATTGGCTGAAACGTAGAGTTTGAAACCGTCTTCTCGCTATTGTGTAACTAAAGCACAAGTGCATCGTCTTTTCCTATTGAAAAGATTTGACATGATACATAAGATGATGGCAGGTATGCTTTAAACCATGATTTCTTTCGTGAAAGTTAAGTTGTATTGAGGCTTAGTCAGAATTTTCCAGAGACAGATTCATGTTTGGAATGTGAAAATTGTCAAGGTTACCCAAGGGTAGAGCCTCCAAAATCCCGAGGCTCCTAAGACACGAGCTTGGTACACCACTATTTTTGAAAGCATCGGCTTGCAAGAAAGAACACGCTCTCAAAAATCTCTCATGGTATTTATGTTATCAGAAGTAAAATATTGCTCTGATTAACAAATAACACAGCAACAGCTTAAAAAGTCACAGGGAGCAGGGCAACCAAAGGAAACGGGGCTGTCGGCAGCTTTTAGAGGTCACCTAGAACACTTCCCTGCTCCAAGGCAGGATTAACTCCACCAAAACTATTCCTGACAGACATTCATCTAAGCAGGTTTTTAACACTTAAAATACCAGCACTTCTATAAGTCCCTGAGGCAATCTACTGTAGTGCTTTGCTCACCTATTGGAACTTTTTTATTTTCTAACTTAAAATATAGTGCTATGATTTTAGCCTCTTAGATGCCCTATCCTCAGAGGATTATGAGAGTGATAACTACATTGGTTTTTATTCCATTAATTCACACGTAAGAAAGGAAAACAGCTTTTTGACCTAGTAGGGCAGCTTTTGGGGATGTAAAATATATACAGTCGTTGCCGGAAGGCAAGATTCACCTTCCAAAGCTGCAGAAGTACAGCACTGGGTATTAATGGTTTGGTGATGGGCATCCAGCTTTACAGTAATCGTACCCTAGACTCTAAGATAAACAGGAAGGAGAGATTCTCTATATAACTTAAACAATTTAGAGCTGTATACAAGATCAAAACTACTTAGCTTTATTGTCAATCTTTTACTTCTATAATATTTGAGGAAGCGATGTATTTAAAGATTAAAAAAAAAATCATATGTTTATCAGCTGGAGAATCACTCTGCTCAGATAGCTTATTCTCCCCTCTGTAAGAAAAAGAATACTCCTCATGCAGTCAGAAGTTAAGTCAGAGCCAGTATTAGGCTTGCAGAATTTGGGTGTGTGGGTGTGTATGGCATGGGGATCGGTTTGGTTAGTTCTATTTCCCCACAGGAAAGCAAACAATTAAATATATAAATATATTTAACTTACAATCCAGGCTGGCACATCTTCCCCTACTGACTGCATAAATAGCTATAGGATAAGCCTATGAAACTACTGCTTAACTCGCAAGTCATCACAGCAGACTCCTCATACAGACAGTCGAATCATCCGTCCTGCTTCCCTCTCCCCTTTCTGAAACAAACCCCCAGAGCACGTGGGGCTGCTGCACCGACCTTGGTTACAGGAGGTACAAAACCCTCTGCTGCTGCGGCTCACGCTGCGCTCCCAAAGCAAGCTGGACAACACAGTAAGCACACAGATTTACTCCGCTGCCCCGCTCCATTAGCTGTCTCTGAACCCAAACCCATGAAATCCTGCGTGCAGATGGATTGTCAACATCAATGGTTCTTTGATTAGCCCTGCCACACTGCCCATGCTGCCCCATGTATCTCATGGGCACGGTCACTGCCACAGCCACCGCCCAAACCTAAGCTTCACACTGGCTCAACTGCAAAGACGCAATGCAGCTATTTCCAATACCTAAATGTTCTTCCTGTCAGCATCTGGATGTGCTCTGTGATATTTATGCAGCTAATTAAAAGCAAAGCAGAGTGAATGTATGTTAGCACTTTATTTTAAAAATGCATATTTTATAGTATTCAACTATATTTTATATAGCTGGAAAAAAAAGTACACAAGATACTTTCCCATTAGAAAGACTATGCAAAAAAAAATTCATATGTTGCCCATAGTCAGAATAAATTTAGCCAAGGTTTTGGTCAAACAGAGACACTTCTAATGAAGCTAACTCAGCCTAGTTTTGTTATTATAGTTTTAATTAAACTGTGTACGATCTTCAAACTTTTTATGGTGTTCAGTTCCTACCAAAGAAGCTGTCACACATTATACCTTTGTAAATGTTAACAGAAGTTAACATTTGCACTCCCTATCTGCACTACTGTTATTTCACAGTGATTATAATATATTTGTCCTAGTTGAAACCCAGTGAAATAGTCTGCCTAGAGTAACAGATGGCTTTTTAAATTTTTGTTACTATTCCAGAATCTAAGTAACCCAAAATGCATCTACTTCAATATGATACAGTAGTTTCTGCAAAACATGATCTACATGTTCACTGTTTAATATTTAACAATCTGGACACCATTCCTGTTTGGAAATAATCCTACTGAAGACAGAAATCATTATCCAGCGTTGCTATAATAAATGATTTGCCTTTTTATATTTTTCTATTGACATCTTGCAATAAAAAGTTGATTTCCCATTTAAAGTGAAGTAATTTACTCAATCAGTGAAATGAGGTTTAGCAAGTCATTCCAAGCAATGTCATCCCACTGGTTATTATCAATTACATATTCTTTTACTTTAACTCGTGTAAATCCTTTTGCATTGTATCCCATGCTAATACACATTACTGCGTGGAAGTGATTTTACAGAGGAACATTACTACTTAATGAAAGGTAAAATGCTATGATACAGCTAAGTATTTAAAGAGCAGGCTACTTAACAAGACATGCACACTCTGGACGAGTCTAATTAGCTACGGTTTAACTTTTTCCACCCATGCTGAAAGGTGCACGCACTTCTGTCTCGCTCAGTAAGAGTTGGCTTTATTTTTTCTAGAAACTATCTTCTATGTTGCTCACATAACAAAGCTATATTAAAATCATATTAAAAGCTATAAATACCCACAATACCTTAAACTGTGAAAGATAAATAAATGTGAACAAGCTGTTTTGATGACACCTTGCAGTTTCATTGCTCATTTGGTTTGGTATTGGCCCCTGCAGCTCATACACATCTAGCAGAAAACAGTGGTCAGGCGAAGAACAGAGAGAAGTAACAGTCATACGAACTCACAGTTCTATATGAACGCACATATCTATAAAATAACTGTTTTTAAAAGGAGTGGGAATGTCTCCCATCAAATCAAAATAGAGGCCGCATCTTTTGCTTTAACTTGGCACACGGGTCCAAGCTACTGACCTGTGAGTTCTGATACAGAAGGATGTAAGGCAGTCTATTAAACGGTTAAGCCTCATTATGAAAAGCTGCTCATGTTGTGTATCAACGTTTATGTGAATATAATATCCACACACTGTATACAGTGTGTGTGCTTTACTGCATCTTTAGTTATTCAAAGATACTATACCATTTTCCCTCATAATGAGTAATACTTTATCAGTTACTTCTATCAGCATCTAGCTTTACTGTGATGTAAGGCACCATTTAACCTGTAGTAAAACTAACCGATTTGAGGCTTCAAATACTGCTTTTGCTTTGCCATTTAAAAATACAAGTATACAAAGGAACTGCTGGTAGCCGGGAGTAAACATAGAAAAAGAAAACCCGCAGTGACACTCAAGTGTAAAAGATGGATTCAAAGACTAACACAAAGACTAGTTTGAACTCTAGTTTACTGTTCCTAAGATTTATATTCCATCACAGCTTGAATGCTGTACTTTTTAAAATGGTGAGGGGCATAAGATGGTTAAAAGTACTTCAACACTAATCCCATTTCTCTGGGATCCACTGATATAGGAAATTAATTTTTCTGTTTTTCCACAATGAAAGCAAATTTAAAAACAGACAACAAAATAATTGGAAATAAGATTTTTTTAAAAAAACCATAAATTTCTAGAAAACACAAAGTTCAGACTTTTATTACTTTTCTATTTGTTTTTCGGTAACTCCCATTCATAGAAAATAGCACGTTAGTCCTAAAGCATACATAAGAGTGTGACATTAAAGGTGAGTAGGTAGTATCAGAATTAAGTTTGTTTAAAAGTTATTCCTATTATTCCTGACTGAATACAGTGAAAAATGTAAAGGTCTGCAATGGGAACTCTTATTAACAGTTCATGAGGCTTTACTCTAATAAAGAGCACAGAGTAACCACGAAACTGAGGGGCAGCAGGACCAACAGGCAAGAGGAAGGTGCATGGATCTCTAATTCCCATATGGTATTTAGTACCAAGGAAACGAGATCAGCTTTTGGCTTTGAAATGAGATGACGCTCAACAGTGAAAAACAAGCATCAACATCTACTTTCAAAAGAAAAATCATTGCTAAAATGAGTTTTCTTAAGCCTTTGATTAGTATCCAAAGCATCTTATTTTCTTCAAATGTTACATTTCATTTGGCAACTGGGTTAAATCATCATATAACAGAGCAGAAAATTATGCCTACACATGGAACTTTCAAACTAGACTTTGTGGGAAGCTTGTTCTGCATTCTTTTATACATTCATTTACTCTACTTTCCGCCAAAATTTCATTATCATTTATTTATAGTATCTAAAAAAGAGTTAGGAAGTATGTAAAACTGATTGCACTACATGTATATTTAAATAAATTAAATAACAGTGTATTGTTGTACAAAATCAGACCCAAATGGAACACAGCATATTGTATCACCACAACATAAAGCAAGTATACACTCCGGCCAAAGGAATCAGCTCTTAACTCTAAGTCTCACTTGATACACTGAAATTCAGTAAACTACTATTTGCAGCGATTTGAGGATTTCTCCCTCTTCCTGCTCCCTTCTCCCTTCTGAAGAGTTGGATTGGTTTTTTCCCCATTTCCATTTCATGCTCTAAGAGATGCACTCACTAATAACCTTGTTCTAATTCCTCCCACTCGATACACTGGAAAACCTCTTCTGCACACAGTGCTCCCATGTAAAGTGTTGCTGGCTGCTCCAGGTCTTACGAGGGTACACAGTGGAGAAAAGTTTGAAGCACCATTCGCCAAGTAAGTTGGTGAGCTCCAGCTTAAAGAATATATTGTTTTCCACATGATACAGTGCTACTAGAACATCAAATTTGATTCTGATCGTTTATGCTTTGGGTTCATTAATTCCTTCTTCCTTATTTATGATTGTCGGTGTTTATTGTTAGGATCCTGTTCTAGATCCCATTAAGATTACTTCCAACCAAAACAGAACTATTTAGTGCAAGATGTTTCCATTATTTATTATGTTCATGAATCATTTAAAGACTTTGTATCAGCCACTGAAAACATTCATGCTGATCTTACAAAAAGAGACAGTATATTATGCATGCCACCCACGGATTCATCCCTTCACAAAGTCTCTTGCAGACCATTTGCTAAAACTGTTCTTCACTTGTTGCAAAACATTTTTAAAACATTCATGACTGTCTAAAAGATAAATAAAACTGTTTATAAAATACATAAGCAAACAGTAACTGTCTATGGTTCAAACTGGTAAAATCGATATCTTGAGAGATATTAGCTTATAGCAGATGTTTTTTAAAAAAATAAAAGTATTTTAATGGAGTAGTCCGAAAGAGTATATCTATTATTGATAATTCTTCCTAACCACTTTCTTACATTGCCTGTTTTGTGGAAGTATTTTGGTTTTGCCATCCTTAAAGAAAAACCCAAAAGACACCTGCATGCATTGTTCACACCAACACCCAATCACTTTTTTGAATCCTGTTCCATCAGAATCACTTCTTAGCAACAAATCCTGCAATGTGCTATCTTCAGAAAGCTACAGACATACAACATATCATGCAGCTTCACTAACAAGGTCCACCTGTAACTTAGCAGAACCACTCTCTGAAGAACTGGACTTCCTCAGGGTCTTCTCCTTTGAGGAAGGCAGTTTTACACATGCATGCAAATCCAGCAAGATCCATGGGATTATCTGTGTCAAAATTACTCTTGGGTAAGCACTTACAGAAACAAAATCCTAACATTTACAAAAAGTATTATTTTTGCTTGCATTTATTAGCAATGAACATAAAAGTATGTGTTTTAAGTTGTTCTACGAGCAATTCTATTGACACTATAATAATCGCACAAACACAGACAGCTATTTTCCAATGAATAATTCAATTAGTTGTTTTATTAGTCTATTATGAGGATGCTGGCTATTGCATTTTAAAGTCCAAAAAAGTAACAGCTTAGTCAAAACTCTATTCTCGGGCAGCAACAGCTTGTACTGTGCTGTTTAGCTGGCTACACTCCAGTAGCTTAAATTTAAGAGTCAGCTTTATATAGAAATGCAGTAAGTGAAAACTGGGAAAAAAAATCCCACACCTACAGCTGTCACCTAAAATTAAATACAGTGTTTTTCTCCAAAACCCAAGTGGACTTTCAAAAGTTGCCACATGACCCTGTTTAGCCACTGCACTGCAATGATGAATGTCTTTTAGGTCTAACATAAGTTATTTCATTCAAAAATGCTAAAAATCTAACAAAGTGGGAACCCAGGTTTAAGCACCTACAAGTCTTTAAACATGATAACTTTTTCTTGCACTTCATCAAAAACATTTTAAACTGTTTAGTGATTTAGATATAGAGAAATAATGTAGAAACATTTTCTTTTTGCCTCTATTATTATTTGCAGTGTAGGTGAAAAGAAAGAAATTATACAAACTATGCAGGGGACAAAAGAAGTTCTAAAATAGATTGACCACTGTTAGATATCATAATTCTGTAGAAAGAGGTGCACTATTGGAACAGTATCAACAAACTAGCTAATGCAAAACAGTAAGTGATCTTAATCTCCCAAGGAGAGTGACTAAATGTCTCTGCCCAGTTTAAAACGAGCATTATCTCAATGAGATATTCCCCCAGTGTAAGAGTATTGCAGGTCTACAAAAATTTTAAAACCCTTAACAGAACTGGATCAAATTCTGAAGTCATAACAACACAGAAATTATTAAGAACCAAGAATACCTTATACCTAAAAAATGCAGTAACAAAGAAGTATGTTTTTTATGTCACATACTCATCTATGCACTTACTTTGCAGCCAGTACCTGACCTTAAGATGAAAAACCTGGATGGCATTCTTGAAAGACTACTTATTTCATTTGTATTAACAGAATTATAGAAGAGGATCAACTCTTTTTGGCACAAACACATAAACGTCATGCAAGAAAAACATTAAGAATGTACTTACGAAATCGAAGTCTCCATCTTGAGGGACTTTCCAGTTATCAGGGAAAACATTTTTGGATATGTGGTAAGGTTCATGCATGTTCTGATTACAGTTTTCAGGGCTTTTATTCTTGGAATCTTGTTTGTCAAAGTAGTCCATGAAAGAAGGTCTTTGTACTTGTGGTGAAGTAGCATTTCCTTAGTTGAAAGGAAAAAAGAAGTTAAAACTCTTTTAAAATGAAAGGTTACTTGGCTATAAAATAAACTCCATTTATTAATTCAATAAACACCATTCATTAATTCACTGCCTTAATTTTTTGGATTTTACAGAAACTGTTTGTCCCCTGAGGATCTCTGGCATAAAAGCTCATAGCCAAAGAATGATATTTTTGTAAGCAAGATACAATGTGGGGAAATGTTTGAGACATTTCAGAGTTCAATGCACAAATCACACTGGAAGTTACTTCATGTGATATCTATTTGTTGTTATAGAAACTGAACAACACAAGGTGCTAAGCACCCCTTTGGGTGCTGAATGCCCTTAACTGTAAGGCCTGGTCCACAGGCACTACTAGGAAAGCAACCAAGTTACATCAGTTTCAAAGGTGTGATTTAAAGATTATTAAAAAATTGCAGAAAAACAACTACCCAAATTGTGTCTAGACACTGCTTCATCAAATTCATCGCCAAATGAGGATTCCCAGCATATTAGAGGATCGCACTCTACAGATGGCTGCAAAGTGCCCTATCTCCACGGCGTGTAAACCCTGTGAGATTTTGTGTCATCAGCTACACAGCTGCAAGAGCTTTACGAAACACAAACCAAGACCACAGTGTGAACTCCCTTCTTCTGTTTCTTGAAACTAACGAGCACCAAAAATAAATCCACAACCCTAAATAACTGAAACTGACTTTCATTTGTTGGACTTCCATGTGATTTAACTATTAAATAGAGCAATAAATAAAGCCTAAAAAATACCTTAGCAATCCTATGCAAAGTTCTCAGATTTCTGCATAGAACTATGACCCATGAAACACGCACTTGCTCACAATGCCAAAAAAGAGAGAAATATGAAATACACTTCTACCAATAAAATAGGGACTAGAATGAGAAATGCAAATAAATTAGCTAAAAAAACTGCATGTAAAATTACACCTATGTAGAAGCACTACAAAAGAACTAAGAAATTTTGAGCTATTTGTTTTTATGAATAGAAAAAGGAAAGACACTGGAAATGCCTTTCTGAACTTGTGTTTAACATGATCACTATGACTTATTGATCTTTGCTTCTGACTTTTAATTTCCTCTACCAGTTCAGTGACTTTTTTAATTTCATTTCTTATTTTACCATCTTTTCATATGGTATCTCATTCCATCCATCTTCCTAGATTTTTTTTTCTTTCAAATTTTTGCACTGCCATCTTTTGTAACATGATTTTTTAAAAAAATCTTTTCTTTCTCCATATCATTCTGTTATAGTAAGATTTCTTTGGGGATATTTTAAAATGTATTCTACTGTTGTGCTTATGTCCTTGGCACAAGTCCTTTCAGCACTTGACTATTTGCTTCTCCTCAATTCCATGACGATTCCTTCATCCAGTCTGCCATGTTTTCATACACACCTTCTCCTCCCAAAATGTTTATCCACTTTTTCCCTCTTAGTTGTTGCCATATTCTTTCGTAATCCCAGACTGCAGTTAACTCTATTCATATCTTTTAACTGACAACTATCTACCATACAGAAGCATCCAGTGAGCTAAACTGCACACAGCAGATGCCTTCTCTGCACAAGGTCCCAGGTCTGCACCCACCAAACTCAGGATTTCCAGAATGATGTTTCTTAATCTCTAGAGTCTATCTAGAGTAGCAGAAGAGACAGGAGGGAAACGGGAAGGATGACAAATAGCTAGAGAAATAAGCACTAGAAGAGTGAAAACATGAACACATAGTTCTGAAAAGCCTTTACTTGAAAATCATCCCCCCAAAAGTGGTAGAATGGAGAAGTGAATGAAAAAAACGGTATACAATGTACGTTCTTAACCACAGGTTTTTATTACTTGTTACATTATGTGCTGATTGCTTCCCCCCAGAAGAGTGAAACTGCTTGTTCCAGAAGGCAGGACACCACACTGCTCCCCTTTCACTGGTGATTCTCTTCCTTCTGCAGAGACTACTGTCCCTACCTTTCAGCCTTGCAAAGTAAACATGCACAGACCGTGCATGAGGAATAGCAGTGGCTCTACTGGAAAGACTAAAGTACCCTAACGCAGTCCATTGCAGCTATGATATCTCTTTCTACACATGCTACTACAAATACACACACACATACACACACACACAAATGCCTCAAAAATGAGAGAACTTGGAGTGTTAGGAGGGTTTGCTTTTCCAAAGGAAATTAAATAAAAATCCTCATCCTTACAAACAAATACAAAAAGGAATACCTCTTGATCTCTAGTTAACTTAACATGAGCATATTTAATCAATGCTTCACGAAAAACAATGGTACACCTACTAATCCAAAAGCAGGTAACACAGGCTTCCCATTGGCCCTCAGAAGGCTCCTACCTCCTTTTTTTCATTGTCTTTCCAGAAGACTTAGGTTCCTTAGACCACAATAGACCAAATGCTATTTTGGACTATTTTGCAAAATGTAGAGTTCATGGAAGATCCTGGCAGTTAAAAGCACAATATACCAAGATGTTTCTAAGGAAAACCAATTCATTCAAACACACCTAGTAAGTTACTTTCTATTTGTTCTACACTACCTATATCCTAGTTTGTTTCGCGACAGTTGAACACAGCAAGCTCCACAGAACCCCAAGACTTCTCTGCACTTTTTGAAGATGGTTGCAATACCCTCCCTTCAAAAAAGTCAAAAAAAAAAAAAAAAAAAAGAGAGAAAAAGAAAAAAAAATGCCGAGAAGAGAAAAGTAAAAGAGAAAAGATAAGTAAAGTCTCCAGGACTTTTCAGAGGGTGTAAGAGAACAGCCCGACATCAGTGATCTCTCAGTGCCTAGAGACACAGCCCATGAGCTCATAAACACCAAAGGGCCACATGCCACCCCGCCACAAATCCGTCATTATCCTGAGCATGGCTTCTAAGCACAGAGGCCTAAGAGACCTTGTCAGCGAAGACAGAAGGGAAACAGCCATTCAGTAGCTCAGCTTTATCTGTGTCCCAATTGCCATTTCTAAACCCATCACTTCTTTCTCAGCCTCTCCTTGCTCCCCGTAGCTCAGTCCCAAACTTGCTGCTTAGCGATGCCAACCTCCTGATAGGATTGTTCTCCTCAGGATGAGACTGGACCATTCTTGAGCCTGAAGGATGCTGTTCTTCAGGGTCTATTAGCCTTCCCAAGCTCTTCTGCCCTTTGGAGCTGCCTTCCAAGCAATTTCAGCTACCAGGAGGAAACTCCATAAGCAGAAATTGTATCCCTACAGTCTGTATCTAGTTACCATTCTCAATTCCACCACATCTTCAACTCCTATTTTCCAAAGTCACTAGGGTCAAGGCTGTCTCCAATTTTCACATCTCCAACCCTCTTCTTTGTTTCTGAAAAGCAGGTCCAGCTGCGTGTTCCCCCTCTTTGGCCCATGCAGCACTGTATCAAGACATCGTGTCCCACGTCCTCCAGAAGCTTCCTGGATTTCTTGCACCCTGCTGTGGTACCTCCAGCAGATGTCAGGGAGGTTGAAGTCCCTGCAAGAACTCGGGCCTGTGATCCAGAGTGTTTCTTGAGTCATTTTAAAGGCAGTCCCTCCACTTCCCCACCCTGCTCAATCCCAGCACACAGCCATCCTTCACCGGGCACCTTTCCCAGCCTGGCCAACCACCCCAGACCACTCTGGCACCCAGCAGCTCCACGCGCTCCAGTTGTTCCTCGCACAGAGGAGCCCCCTCAGCCTCACCGGAGGGCCTGCACCGTGGCAGCTGTGCAGCTGTGTGGGTCGGCCCCTCCCTGCCATTTATCCCGGCAGACACTGTGGCTCCGGTGCACGCAGAGCTCCGGCTCCTCTGCTCACTTCTCCAGCCACCTGCGTTTGTGTCCATGCACTTGGAGGGGGCCTCCTCCATCACTGCTGTATCCTTCCCAAAACCCCTCTTGCTTCTGCCAGCTTGGTCTGTTTGTATTCCACTCCCGATCACCATCCCTCTGTTTCTATAATACAGTATATAATAGAGTATACACAAGTTTAAAGACATTTTATGAATAAAGATAAACTTTATGTGAAACAAAAGAAAAAAAAATATGTTTTGGGGGTTTTGCATGGACTTTTGCAACTGGAGTTGAACCAGAATTGTCAACATGAACATCCCTCTAGTTTGTAAGAGCTATTACTAGCAGTGGCGTAAATGAACAACTTCATTACTTGTCACAGGAGAGGATTTGAGGACTGGAATAAGCTTGGAGAATACCTGGTATCTCCCTCTATATGTACAATACAAAGCCCTACATACAGCATATGGTGTTAAACAAACTGTCCTAACACAGACACAGTAAGCTTGCTTTACCAACTACTTCAATGACATATCAGTGCCGAGGCCAAAGCACCACTGAAATCAGCAGATAACTAAATTTCCTTGCGGAGTTCCTAGAAATTATTAATTTTCCCATTCAAACTAAGACAACCTAATTGCCAGAGAGAGCAGACAGTATTTAAGAAATGCTTTAAGCAGGAAAAATACCCAAAATCCAAAGGAACTATCTGGGACTAAGTTGCTGCTAGACAATGAGAGAAGTATAAAAGAAATAATAATAGAAATAATTACAGGGCCCAGCACTGACTCCTGCAGGACAGGGTAGCTGCAGAGCTCCAGCTTGTGCCACTCATGTAGCTGTCCTACTCAGTTAAAAGGACAGAACAGATCCTAACTGAAGTTTAAGTTGTAAAACACAGTGCATTCCTCACTGCACGCAAGGAGCCCGTTTGCTAGGGTAACTGCACAGATTTAGGTTTTTTTCTCCCCTGTAAGTGGAGCAAAAACCAAATAAAAAACAAACAAACAAAAAAAAATCACCCACTCCCCACCTACTAGTTTTCTACATCAAGTTGGTCAAATTTCACCTAATTAGTTCACTATCTTCTTCTTCGTATCTATTTGTTGTCAACCATGAAGCATCTAGAAGCACTGGACGCAATGAAAATAAAAATCTCAACATCAATAAGAAGCAACTGGTTTGCCAACCCAGAGCTAATGGCAAATCTAGAGGTAACAACAACAAGAAGCTAGGGAAGCAGGGAGAAGGTGAAAAAGCGGATGAAGAAGAGCAGGCACCGTCCCCAGCAACACTTGTTGCCACCGCAAGGCCAGCAGCAGACCTTGCAGCCGAGCCCTGGCGGGAAGGCCTGGGGATCCTTCCCGGCACTCTGCGGGTTAGAGCAGCCACTGAGTCAGAGCAGCTCTGCGAAAGCAGTATCTTTTCCATGAGTCCCACTCCACGCCCAATCTCCTAAACTACGCTCTGCTTTTTCCCACCTCTTGTATTTAATTTCTTTTCTCCTTTTAGGTGCATACTCCACAGTCTCTGCTCATGAACATGCACAGATACACTAAGCAAGAACACACAAAGTTTATTGCTAGGCTGTATATTGTATGTCAGGGTAGGATGACTGGTCTCTTTTTATTCCAAATCCCAATTTTATTTGGGTACATTTCCCCATTTGTGGAAAAATACATATATATATGTTTCTAATTATTTTCTGTCATGGTTCCCAGAGGCCTCTAAGCATGGGCACTTATAAATAAAATCTTATTATTGTTTCTTATTTTGTCCTTGAAGAGAGAAGCCAAATGCACAGGAAAACAATACGTGAAACTACACACAAGAGCAATTAAAAGAAGTTTTTCATAAATACGTTGCATCTCTAGGAGGGAAACAAAATCCCTCTTCCCTAGTCAACTAGGTTTATTTCTCCAAGTTGCTGGTTTGCAATGTTCTCTTACTCACATGTATCAAGAGCACTTTTAAGCTACCTGTACTAATTTAGTACAGTCAAATGAAGCAAGCATTTAGAAAGCTCCAATGTGTCCGTCGAGGGACTTTGAAAGATACAGCCTGGCTCCGAGCCCTTGCATCTTGCTCAAGCGCAAAGGAGGGCAGTAACAGCACCCGTATGCCTGTGTCTGGCAACACAGCACAAAATAAGAAAGACGGAAAGAAGGATTGCTCAGAGAGCAGGGTGCCACAAAGGCACCAAAGGCATAAAGCAAAACTCCGGGCAACTCTAGACAGGAGAGTCCCAGAAAGGAACCAAAATCTTCACCTAAACACTCAGGCGCACCTGAGAGCCCTCGTACTTTGGCCACTCTTCATACAGGTACTGTCACTTGAGTTAATCAAAATTTAATTCCTCTCTTTGATTTAAAGCTGCCTTTTTTTTTCTCCCCACTTCAGGAAAAAAACAAGACACTGGCTGTTGTTCTTGTTTTAGCCAGCAATTCATCAATCACAGTACCAGAAGATGAGCAGCTCAAGTAGGTACAACTTACATTTGCTCTCCGAGAGATGTCCTCTTGAATTGTTAGTGAGTGTCTAATGTGAAGCACACAATAGAGCTCAGCCTACCTTCAGTTTGCTTGAATTCCTTCACTGATGCTACAGGTGTAAAGGCAGGGGAGAAACCTGCCGTTCCAAAGATTATATTCTTTTATTTCACAAAGCAGAGAAGAGATTTAAGAATCCTACAGATTAAAGGGCAAGGTGTGCAAAGGCAGTTAGGTATCACCTAACTTCTGTTGCTCTTGGAATCAATTCAGAACTGAAAGCAATTTTTGTGAAGATCTCCAGCATGCGAGACAAAGAAAACGCATGTAACAAACTGCAAGACAACCCTAAAGACACTATGTGGATTTGTATGGGATATTAATATATATTTCCTCTCAGCGCACATATAAACTACATGGATGGCCAATAAGCCAAGTGATCTGAAAGGATGCATATAAGCTGCATGAAAGCTTTACTTTTTGGTACTGCTACCATAGGAACTACTCTATTATCTTTTGCTTCTTCAAATTTGCTTCCAATACCTTTACGTCTTTGCATCATTAGTTATTTCCTTAATATGTTGAACTTACATCAAGATTCTTTTTGATAAGTCTGTTAGCTTCACAGATTAATACGCAAATATTCTGTTGCAGCACGAAAACAGATTAAAGCATGTGTAGAGTGGGAGGTGACCATACAATTAAACCAACCACTCAGTCAGCACGTGTTTTATTTTACAGTGTAAGACACTAAAGCAAAAACACCCAACAAATCCCCCCTTCCCCCCAATCTGCTGTACACTAAGCCACAAATAAAACATACTCCTGACTTGTGCCTCCGATTAACCTTGTGCAAGTCACGTCACGAATATAAGTGCAAACAGAAATGTCACGTTCCACTTACTATAAAGCATTTTACAGAGGAGGCTATCTGGGAACAAATTTCAATTCTCGAGATGTCAGTTTTATTTTGGGGTTGTGGGAAGCACTCTTTGCAGGAATTTTTTCCCTCTCAAGTTGGGGAAGTTATTTAAGTATCTGGAATTAAAAATTGTGCCTCCAAAACAGGCATGTACGTCTAGAATTAGATTCATTTAACGATGCTACCCATTTGAACAAATAATTGCTATACTCAGCGTGACTAATTCTGTAGTGGTTTTATTATAAGAATAATAAATTACTTGCCTACATTCTTATGTAGGCACATAAATATTGTAGATTGCTTGAATTTCATCAATGCAATTTATAATCTTATACTTTAAGAACACTCATCAATTTTCTCTTTATTAAATAGCCAATCAGATGCTGATGACAATACAGATGTTTTACTTTGTCTCCCATAATCTTTTGACTGTTGCATTCAATCAAGCACTATTGAATTACGTTCCACAAATATGTTCTAACAATAATAATAACTGGTAAAGGAAAAATCTGCTAACTGATTGTAAAGTTATAAAACAATTTGTCAACAAGATCTGTACTATCTCTAAGCCCATAGGGAGTCCTGATGAGTTCACAGGAACACATGCACAGAAAGAGCAGCATAATGACTGCATTTCAGTTTAGCTCTAAGGGATACATGCACGACGGGAGACAAAAAGCAAAAGACAAAAGAACAGTAGGAAGAATTCAGAAAGTGTAAAATCAGATGTCTAGAGTTTTCTCACAGGATCAGTCTCCTACTACTATTATCTTCTCTACCAACCATGGATAACACTTTAGGAGATGAACACATTCCCCTCCCTGCACTTGCCACTTAATGGACCCTGATGGCACAACGTTCTCAGGTAGCGTAAAATAACATGTTACATTATTCCACAGAAAAGAGAAATTAACAACATACTTTTCATGGTCCCATCTTCCTCTTCATCTTCATCGCTATTTATCACCATGGTCCCCAAGTCTGACTCTAACATCGTGCTGTTGTGTTCTATCATTGTCTGAGCACCTTCACTCATTGTGCTTGTGGCCCTCATGGTACCAGCGCTCTCGGAACTGGTCTTCACCATGGTGTGAGAGTCCAGCTCATCTTCATCCTATAAAAAACATATTTATCAGAACTTAGCAAAGCATTATAAAGAATAAAGCTATGATGCAAACATTTAAATGTTTATTCATTGATTTCCTATCTTTACACAACCTATTTGTACTGCTGACTTCCAGGTTTTAACCAGTATAATATGTAGATATTAACAGAAATGGAAAAAAAAAAATTTCTTCTCTCTCACACAGGGATGGTGGGATGGATTTACCAGAAAAGCAGCCACTTCTCTCCCCACTCCACTCACTTGCCACACTACATGGCTGCAGTCACAACACTAGGGCAGCCCACACGTCTGCTCTGCAGTAGCACTAAGCTTCGAATGTCTCACGGAGCTTCAGGACCCACTACACCTAGGAGAGATCCAAAATCAGAACCACAGAGCACACAGAGCAATGTGGCTCTTCTGTAATGGACCATCACCAAGCACTTGTCTCTGTCACCCTCAGCAGAGCATGGCCAATATCCTGCACATTAGATGAAACACAGCAATCAGATGACAGACAGAAGTCAGCTAAATCCAGGTATTAGAAGAATGCTCTGCACCAGTTTTGAATGTCTACCTCAAAAACAAAGGCAAGTTGTTTTATTTTAAGTCATTTGCTTTAAAACTCTCTGTCATAAGGCCGAGGGAAGAGCACTTACTGGAGTTTACTGCACTTACGGTGGAGAAAAATCTGTGGAGCACAAGCCGTAAGCACTGGGGATGGAGGGAGCTGGTTTCACAGGGAGAACAATAGCACTCGGAATCAGTGACAGCTGCACGCCATGAATGCAGGGAGCAGCTTATGAATTAGCATCCAGTTTAATCCAGTTTATGAATTCCACATGGAATACAAATATTTGAAAACATTAACAAATCCTACTCCTTTCTGAAGTCAGATTTATAGTAGTTGCATAACACCATAACAACTTGAGGAAGAGCATTAGGTACTCTACACATCTTCTACCTGGGTAAAATTGATTCGCACACACAAAAACCCCTCCTTGTTTATAAAAGAAATCAGATCCATCAGTGTAAGGCACTCAGTTTCACACGTTTACATTTTAAATACAAATGCTGCCCCTGCTGATTTTATCATCTTCCTAGACGTGGCTGTAAAAGAGGAGTTCGACAAGCAGGCATCGCCGCCGCCGTGTCACAACATCCCTTGTGTGCAGATACAACGAATCACACCCCAATGAGCAAGATATTCCAGCTACACAGCTCAGCTTGAAGACCTAGCACAGAAACATTTGTCTATTATTAACTGCAAAGCACCAGCCTCTTGCTATATGTAACAGACAACCATCACTTTTTACTCACTAAAATATTTCCCTTATCTTTCCAAATCGTTATATTTTACATATTTTCTGTTTTTAACTACTGAGAGACCTGTCAGCAGCAGGGGGAGGACCTACAGCTCTGGTGTTTTGTTTCTTAGAGAACTATCTCCTTTCCTCCTGGTCTGACAAAGCCTTCATTTGTTTTGACCTCTGTTAATATACGCATAACTGCAAGAACAAGGCACACAGCATGAGGGCCTGCTGCACGAAGGCTGCTGTAAGCATGGGTAGGGAAGGACCTGCAGGGAGCAACATGGACACACCAGCTCCTGCAACGGAGCTGCTGCATCGCTGGCCAGCACACGGACCCAGACCTAGCCTCGACCCAGTCTCAACTCAGGCAGGGTGGCTAACAGTCACACACTTACACTGACTACAGATCTACATCTATGAATGCCACTTAAGGCATCAAAAGAATCATTCTCCCGTTGCAAACGGTAACAATACAAAAATCCCTTCACTTGCTTTCCGTCTGAGTTTTTCCTGAGTTGCATTACAGGGGATATACTTAATACCTACTCTTAAAGAGCACGGTACTCCCAAAGATTCAGTGCTCTAGCTGCAAGATATTCGTATGGAGTGTGCTGGGATATCACTAAGACAGATTTTAGTGGTGCTCCTCCTGGTGGCAAGGTGAGGTTTTGGTTTTGGTTTTTGGGGTTTTTTTTTTATTTTTTTCCCCACCCTTAACACTCCTGCTCCTACTGCTTTCTACAAGTTTGCCCCTTTTTGACAAGGGCACTTGGAAAGTAAAGGCTTTTCCCCCAGCCCGATCCTCCCACATTGCATTTCAAAAGCAGCAGAAGCATTAGGCAGCTACCTAGTCCTGTAACAACACGGAGTCGCGGGGTGCTGCGATTTCTCCCAAGTTCCTCAAGTGAAGTTCCTCTAACAAACAGGCAAATCCGAGCTTCAGATGCAGCAGCGTTTGATTTATTCATCTGACTGCTATTAATATCTGTATGTTGTACATGAAGTTCTAAACTTTTTGCAGCTGAAATCAGAGATGATCTAAGTGTTTTCATGAACTTTTAGAACTACTACAGAAGTGAACATGAAAAAGCAATAACTTCAGCCCATATGAACAAATACAAAATGGATTAATTAAAAGCCACTTTAGTATCTTCCAAATCATATAGAATATTAGTATGTTTTAGATCATGCTCCAAATGTATAGGTGGATTTTTCCAAGGTAGAATTATTTCATTTTCCTGTCCAAGAATAACAGAGAATCTTCATTTTACTGCTGTTAGGGGCACACAGAGCAACTGCCATCTCGCATCTAGGAGGCTATCGCTCACAAAATAATGGACATAACAGCTAGGACAAAGTGGGAATTACACAATCCTGTATCAAATAATATTTCTCTAGACCAGGAAGGATGCACCGAGACAGCAATATGCAGCTTTTTCTGTGGCCGTGTATACCATAGAAATTATTGTTTTGGGGGAGTAAACAAGTTGTGTGCTGCCAGAGGCATCATGGCAGTGTTTTTCTCAAATATGAGGTTTGGTCAGTAAGCCAGGAAACAATACTGAATCTAACGAATCATTTAGATCAACTGGCATTTTTTATGAAGTTATATAAGCACATGTTTATATAACAAATGCAAGTCATTCCCCAGTACAATTAGGATCTGAACTTTATTGTTCATAAATATTTTTGTAGAACTTCTGATCTGTTATTAAAAAAATGTAAACTCACTGATTAAATAAAAACAAACACGATATCAATTTTAGCCAGGAAAAAAAGAATATAAGGTAGAACAGCCGAAGTGTCATGTTCCCATATTGTTTATGCAAACAGATCCAAAAATCAAGCAAGGAAAACAGCCAGGCATGGCACCACGCCGCCTGCCATTGCCTCGTGTAGGTCAAGAAGTGTCAAACTGGTATCGGACCGGGCTTGCTTTGCGTACGGAGCGGCAGAGGCAGCGAGCGAGGGCTCCTCTTGACGTGCTGCAGCGGCACCAGTCAGAGCAGCTCCGAACCTCGGCACAACCCTGTTGATGTCCCACGGCCCCGTTCGACGAATGCTTTGGGTCTCCATGTCCGGCGAGTGAAGACAAAAAGGTTTTATTATCAAACCAACCCTTGGAGTATGAAAGTGTGCTCAGGGAGACGGCAGGCTCAAGCAGACTTCTATGGAAACCATGTGCTAGACTTTGCAATATGCTCGTTATGTAAAAGATACCATCACTGCAGATTTAAAAAAAGCTTTTTACAGTTTTTCTCACATATGATAGGTAAGCTACATGACACACAACCAAAGGCCCTGCAGCAGTGGAGACGTAGGGATTCTTCCGCTGCCTTTTTAGCTTTCGAGGGCGGTAAAAATAAACGAACGAACAGAAGGGAGTGGTGCGGGTGGCCGAGGCGGGCAGCGCGCGGGGAGCCGCGTGCCCGGCGGCGCGTCCTCCTCGGCGGCTGTGCGCGCGAGGCCCGCTGGAGGGCGCCAGAGACGGCGCGGCCGCGGCCGGGCGGAGCCGGCCGCCCGGGAGCCGCCCGCGGGCACCGCGAGCGCCCGTCACCGCCTCGCGAAGCGGAGCCGCCGCCGCGGCGGCGACACCGACGCGTAAGGCACGGAGCCGCGGGCATTTCCCAAGGGCCGGAACACCCGCCACGCCAGCGGGGACCGGGCGCCGTGCGCGCACCCAGCGAGCGAGAAGCCACCAGCAAAACGCGCCCGAACTGGACCTCCAGCACGCGCGCAACAGCCCCGCAGTTCCACGGCTGCGGGCACATCCTAGGGAAGCCATAAAATGCTGCATTTAATCATTAAAAAGCTTGATTTCTGCGCACTTTCGGCTGCCACACGCTCTTGCCTCTAAACTGCACTGGGCTTTAGCAAAGTGCTTGTCAAAAGTCCCTTATGCCCCTCGGCTATTCCTGCTGAAGGAGCTGATCTGCATCTGGTTCTTACCTAACGTAAGGGATGCTGCAGTCAGTCAGGTTTAATTAGTGCTCTTGAAATTAGAGGGAAAATGCTATGAAAATACAAAGTTTTAGTTTGTATTTGTCATGCAATATATGCATATATGTATATAATATAAGGGTAAATTAACATCCTTGAGAAAATTAATGCTTGGTGGATCCAATTTTAAATACAGAGCAACTTAAATGACTCACTAATTCCTTCAGAATCATTGATATAAACATTATAAAAATATAAAGGAATATTACTACCAATCTGCTAAATTTCAAGAGTCTGAAGCCAACTCCTCATAATTAAGACACAATTACCCACCAGAACTTCTGTATGGATAAACAGGCATAACGATAGATAGCTCTCAACAGCACATTCCTAAGGGAAACAAGACGGGTCACTGAAACAGTGATTACTTGTTTGATGCCCTAAAATAATTAAGCGTTCCTCACATAATAGAGGCATCTGAATGTAAAAGAAAACACACAGAAAGAGCTGCTTGCTAGCTATTTGCCTAAAGATCCCCAGAAATAAATATTTAGACATGTTTCTTGAGAGCTGCCAGGCAACGAGTTACTTTACATTCCCATAATACAGCTGCCCAACCTCAGAACCAAATTCACACCACACTTCAAAAAACGCACACAAGGAGAGCCGGGTCGTGTTTAGTAACGCTTAAACTAACATTTAAACTTTGATATCGGGATTAACCTTCTGCAGAATACACCACTCGCAATTTTTGCTTAATTAAAAAAATCTGTCCAATTACTTCAGCACCTATCAAAACACGCCAGTTTGTCAAAATGTATTCTCATCACACAAGCAGCTCTCGTAACAGGCATAAAATCCATTTGGAGTGCGCTATTTATAATGACATTATGTATCTCTGGAAGAATACGGACATAAAGACAGCTTTTAACAGCCATTTAGCTACAGGCAGAGAACAAAGTTTTGAGGAACAAGAGATACTTAGATTTAAAAAATGAAAACTTCTTGTGCTGTAAAGTGATCACAAGGTGGTTAAAATTAAAACTATAAATCAATTTTAGGGATATGATTCCTCGTCACTTGAGGAAAAGGAGACTGAACAGGTCCTGAGAATGAAGTACGTAGCTAGGAAATCTTTGCATCTGATTTAATTCTTGAAAAACGCACACTACTTTCCATTCCAGACCTGAGTCCCTTACACCCTATACTACAGGACCTATACAACTTTAAATGCTTATAGCACAGAAAGAATACTTGACATGTTTTGTGGGGATGTTTCCTTGGTACAGTGATATTTTAGACATTAAAACAATTTATTAATTTTAATAACCACCAGAATTGGTGGCCACTGTCAAAGATTAAATGCAATACTTCCATGCAATCCTATCCAAAGCAGCTTCGGAAGTACCAAGTAACATGAAAATCATACTTCTTCCAGTATATCATATAAAAGAGCTTAAATATCCATAATACTAACTATCAATATATAGTCACACTTAAGATGAATTTTTAAAACTTTTAGTGTTAAAGCTCGTTTCCCAACATAGGAATCTTCTACTTACACTTAACACCTTTCTTCCCGAAGGGTCCCAAAACGGTAGGTATACAACTGCTCAAGCTTTACATAGGAAATTCTTCAGTTTTTAGATCAATAAATGGAAGACACAGACAGATTAACTCCAGCCATTCTCTTTCAAGGGTTTATAAACCCTGTTCACTGCCCACGAGAGAGATCTTAAATGTTAACAGGTTGCCTACTTTACACCAACACCAAAACTTGCTTTTCTTCTAGCTGTTATCTGAATATGTTTATCTCTGGACCTTAGCACAGCAGTATCATTTCCAAGGCATTATGTGCTAGCTGGTTATAACTTTCCAATCCAAGAGAGACACTACATACACAACCTGACAGCATTCAATATTCTAAAATATGAAGAAATACGCCTATATCACTATTACTGCATCAATCATACAAAGGGATGATCGCAACACTTTCCAGACCAGCAGGTACTCTTGCATGCTGGTGTATCAAAAAACATATATATCCTTTGAAGAGCACGTTCATGTAGCCACATCAACAGTGTAAACAGCTCTGAGCTTCTCCAGGGCTGCGTGAAAGGAAAGAACAGGGTGTGAGTAGTGGTGGTTCCCAGTCCACGGCGATCCCGGACCGCTGATTCCAGTCCCTACAACATCCTAGGTAAGCAGACGTTCACATCACTCCTTTTCCCTTTTCTGGAAGGGGATTCAGGCTCAATTAAAGCTATATATATATATATTAAAAAAAAAAAATCTGTTTGCTTGTTTTTCTTGCCATGCCCCAAACAAATGTCAAAATTAACCAAAATAGGTAATTTCTGTTCTTATCTGAAAATTAAGAATTATTTCAAATTGAAAAATAAAAATATTTGTAACAGAAAAAAAAAATCTTTTTTTCCAAAACTTTTAAATCTGGTTTCCTTTAGAAATCTGTCAATCCATTCACCAATTTCTACCTATCAAGTTTCTTTAAAAAATAAAATCTGTGCTTTCTAGAATTTTACTTTATTTTGGCCTCACCTTGCTCAGGAGTCACCTAGTCCTTTTCAATCTGGTTCTTTAAAGTTTAGGACACACAGTGCAGAAAACTTCTCCAATTAAAGAAAAATATCTAACAATGTCTTACTGTTCAGTGTAACTTCCTACTTATAACTTCCTACTGTGCTTTTAAATGATCATAGGATCACAGTGATTTTTAATTATGAACAGGGCAAAGCTGTAGTTTCACCTTGAAAATGAAACTGTAGTTTCTTACAATGATTTACTGCAGTGAGAGGCACTATTTTTTTTTTTTATTTTTTGGTGGCAAGATGTTCAGTATCACAACTGAACGACTGGTAAAACCAGTTCTGCACAGGATTAACTACACATTGTTACAATAGGACAGTGAATCACAGGTCACTAAGCACGGTGATCACATTTGCCAAACTATTTGTCAAAAACTAGTAAACTGGCTACATGCATCAGTATTCTTAATTACACTTGCTCTGTAGCTTAAATTTTAAAACAGCAAATCAATATGAAAATTTAGGGAACTAAAAAGCACACTGCTCTAAACAACATTCAAAAACAAACTAACAAACAAACAAACATAAACCAAAATCTTGATAGACAGGAACAGGAAAAAATACCAAAAGATTAGGTAAAAGCCTAACTTTCTCAGAAATTTAGCTATTCAATATAATCCTTACAGCAAGGGCACCTGAATCTACTAATATGAGCTATCCTTTCATTACAAGACATTTTTGTAATAGATGGTGGTTTACAGTCTTAAGCTAAGGGACTTAAGTGAACAAAAATAGGCAAAAAACCCCACTCTTCAGCTCAATTAAATCTCCAGGAATAATGAAATTTGTTTCTCTATCATCAGCAAAAAGACATATAACTATCATACTGACAACTGCACTTCCACTTTTCCAGCAGCCATAGGTCCCTGCCATCCATTCTGCTCACTAGCGCCTTATCTTGGCACATGGCTTTCTCTGGATCCAGAGCTTCCAAGCTCAAACAGAAGATTTATTCTTTCGCACTACTGATGCTTGTGACACAGCTTACCCTTTTTTTTTTTCCATTCCTTTTTCTTTTTTTTAAAAGGAATAAAAAAAAAAGATTCTTTTTCTATAGTATGACTTATGCTGGCCTTTACTGAAGAGCTGCACAATTAAGCTCAGTCACATTACCATGGCATTACTAAAACACTAACTCCAGCTACATTAATTCCTCTGAGTTTTGTAACTTCAAATGCCCAGAGGCCTGCAGTAAATATTAGGCAACATGATTTACCTTAGCCCACGACGAATTTGACCAAAGGCTATTTGCGATATGCCTAGCTCAATGCTGGATCTTTCTCACAGCAAATAAATACTAAGTTTTAAGGATTAACATTTCTGTGTTTTGCTCTCTGAAGAAGGGCAGTTACATAAGCTGTTAAGTAGAGTTAGAATAAGTAGTTTAGGCAATTACTACCACTAGCGGGATGAGGTATGTACCCACATGAACTCTTACACATGTCTGTTTCTGCTGTCAAAACACTGAGTGGTAGTTTGAAATAATCATTTTTGCACTTTGTATTCAGACTACCTTCAGCATCCATGTAAGCTCAAACTTTGCAAAGTTTACTTTGCAGTAAAACAGACCATAGGAAAAAACAGCTTATCTTGCCTAGGAAGCAGACTTCTTACCTTAAAAGTTTAACTCTATGTGCTTAATTATGTCTTAGTCATTTAAATGCCATGTATTAAGTGCTCAGTATCCAGGATCCATCCCTCAGCATCCCTCACAAATGTCACATATTAACTTCAGTCAGTCAGTTATAGCCAGTAATTCAGCATCACAGTAGAGGAGGAAAAGGTGTACAAGAGATCAATCCACTATGAATTGCAGAGGTGCTGGACAGAACAATTTCATGAATCAACTCTGAGGATACTACACTGTATAACATGACCTGGTTTAATCTTTCAGTGTAATTTTTTTAAAATCATTCTGAGGATTTTATATCAGTAAAAAGGGCTTTTCCTGAAAAGTACACCTTCAAAATGTCCATCCTGTTGAACCTCTTACTTGCTCTCATTCCCTCTCGCCTGTCATCTTCAAGACTCACCCAGTGATCACTCCACTCTGGCTAATACCACTGCAAAGGCTCAGTCTTCAAACTTCTCCACACAGTCATTGAAGTCACACCTTGCTCTTTTTATTTTGCTACTAGCTTCCTGTTCTCAAATGTAAGCTGACTATTTCAACTCTTCATGGTCTTTCCCCATTCCACCACATCTCATTCAGCACTGAGAATTCAAGCCTAGTCTCAAACTAGTCCCTTCACTTACACGGTAGGTTTTCAAATACCTCTGCTCTTTTCTCAGGTCCTGTGCTACCATTGCCAGGCCCTCTCTAAAATCATCGCTACTTTCCTTTAAATCTCTTCTACATCATGATTTTGAAAAATATTTACAAGGTCTGCTAATACCAGCACCTCCCACATCAGCTAATCTTATCGCTGTCTGGGCCTCGCTCTCATCCACGCTGCTTCTCTCTCTTTTGCTTAAGGCCACTTTCTTTCAGCTAACTTCTGGTTCTGGGTTAGTTCCTGCTCATGCACTGATATATGACCACAGCCCCTAGAGATTATAATAATATAAGCAAGACTTAACATTTCCATGGGCTATAAAATGACTGCAATTCCTTTCAATGAACAAGTTGAACTACTCTCTCAGGTCTGATTATCTATTTGTTATTTTAGAATCTGAGGCCTTGATTTTGTTAAAGGCAGTAAAAAAAATGAGGTCTTGCTGTCTTTTTTTTTTTTTTTTTTTTTTTTTTTTAAGAAAAACTAGTGCCTAAGTCAACTGTACCAGTAAATGGTAAGGCTCTTACACAAGTTCACAAGCAACCAATTCCTGCCTAGACCCTGTATTTGGGCTCTCTTATACTAAATACTGAATAGTCTAGAAACTATCTGTATTTATTTGAGAAGCCTTCATTTCTGACTTTTGTACCTGCGTAAAAAGCAAGAAAAGCCGCTAAATCCCTCCTCTGTGAGGGCAGACAGGAGTTGGGTCCCACTCTTGCACCCAATACGTGAGGCACAGCACGCACTGGCCTGGTCTGGCTTAGTCCCTGTCTGGTCACCTGATTCCTCATTTGAATCTTAAGACTCTGCAATTAAGTGTCATCCAAATTCCAGGTTCACACCTAAGAGACCAACACCCAAGCATTTGAGATCTGTAAATTAGAAGGCAAAGCATGATAGTAAAAGGCATTAAGTTTTGATATCTACTATAAATCAGTCTTTTCAGAGGTCAAATATTCAATATATTAAAGTAACAAGTCATGCATCTCCACAAAGGTAGGACTATTAAATGCTAAAAATAATGCCAGCCTTCTCTGCTTATTTCCAAATAATAAAATATTATCCAGAGTAAGCTAACTTTATAAACAATCAATACTCTTAGAAGAGAGAAACATACTGCAAACGAAAGACTACCATTGGGATCCTAAATATTCTACAACATTTGCTTGGAAGCTATTCCTAGATGTATTATCTAGTCTTAGATGATCCACCTAACAGGAATTCTATAATTTGGGAAGTGGCAGGCACTGCCTTGCCACACTGTTCTTCTGTGCTTGCCAAAGCCGTGAGATTTCCGCCAATTATCGCAGCCTGCACCCTTGCCGTGTGCTACTCCTGAGTGCCCTTGGCTCTGACGGCGCGTGGGCCAATCCACTGCTTTGAGACACACACTGCTGCACTGCACAAGACAGCACCAAAATAAATCATGTAGAGAGAGTGACAGTACTACTGTCACTGTCAGGCATACTGATTGATTTCTAACATGGCTAAACCACCATAAATATAACCTATTTACCAGATTACCTCATCCCCCCTCAAGCATAGGCTAATGCCACCTGAGGAAGCAGTTGCAGTCACCATTTTCACTTTTTATACACAAAACCTGAGCCAAGTGATACTTTAACGAGTACTTAGCATGCTCCACAAATAACAATTTTATATATTTGACTTTTTAATAAGAGCTAAGTGGTCTGAACTCCTGAAAACTAAACCACTTTAAGTTCATATGTGAAAATGAGAACCTAACAGTAAAAATCAACAGTCTCATATATAATTTTTTTACGTTAGTTTGCATAACTAAAATTGACATTATTTCTTTCTCCCCTTTCTGGAAAAAGTTCTTACTATGGCATTTCATCTAGAAGTGCTAAAAACAGGTTGATGCTGCATTAGTATCAGAAGTATTTTTCTCAGTATAAGACAGCACTTAGACCTTATAGGCTGAAGTACATATAGGAACAGTAAAAGTATTTGTAAATCTGCGTACAGAAAGTAGGAGGAAAAAAGAGAAATAGTAGCTAATTTACAAAATACAAATATTTCTAGGAAAAAAGTACACACCGAATTTTCTTCCTCTTCTTCTAGTTCTCTCTGCTGTTCTTCATGTCGCTTTGCTTTTATTTCCATAGCTTCAGTGATCAGGTCCCTTAAAATTGAAACTGGTTTGGCATTCTTAATAAAGGTATGCTAGAAAACAAGATCATGGAGTCGTATAACATCATTACAATAGATGCTCTTCAAATAAAATATAATTAGAAGTCACACATGTTAAAAATAATATACCATTCAACAGAAGTAGTATTTCACATCACACAACAATTAAAATCCACACTAACACAACATGCGATATCTTTCAGCTGCTTTATAACTAAGGTCGTATTGTTTTACTTAGTTGGGTTTTTAAACAGCAAGCCATGGGAAAATGTAAGCATATAACACAACCACTTTATAGTTAAGGATATAACTGTCCAAAGGAAATGTACATTAAGTAGTAAATAAATAAGTGGTGATTGTCTGACATAGAAAAGTAAACTTTTTCAGATACTCAGTTACAGCAGTTAATTAATCTTAACAAGCTGACAGCATAAATTAGTGGCTGTAAGCAGAGCAACTATGGCTGTTGCTTACTACAACAAACCTGCACTTTAATATGTCATAAAACATTTCATCATCTACAATGCCAAAATGTGGAACAGGCAAAAGAAAATACACTACTTTTTAGCAGGAAGATTAATTCAAAACCATTAAAACGTCATTCCCTCCTTTAAAGCAACATTTGCACAATGCACTTTACATTCATTTTGCTCTAGTAAACACCTGTCAGGTTCAGATTTTTGAGTTCCGGTAAGAAAAAACATTATCAAGGCAAAATGCACCCCAGTCACAGAACTGTATTACTATAAAAATGAGTTCTGCTAAGCATAGACCTGAGTAAGCCTATTGCCTGTCTTCTCCCCTACCATATTAAATGAGTTACCTTCCTCTTCTCCACAATATTCGCCATCAAGAAGCATATTAATTTCCAAGCATATCCCATAGTAATTCCAGTTCTCTCATATACTCTCTAATTCCAACCGAGGAACAGATAATAAGTATGTACACTGGGCAAATCATGGTTTTCTGGTCAATAGGTATGAGGAAAGAAGCACATTGAACATTTTTGTAAGTGTGTATATTAATGGAAGTCTTTTCTATCCACTAGTCTTCAGGTAACTATAAGGACTTCAAATATTTAAGGTCTCAGAAACTGATTCACTCATCATATTCAAATTTAAAACTTCAAATTTGTACTGTCCTTCCACTCTACATTTTGACGGTTTCATGGTGTGAAAAACAATGTAATTTCTACCATGACTCATGAATTTGGAGATTTATTATTGGAAACTACTTCCAAAAATTTTGATGGTCTTCTTGTGGTTGAATTAGCTTCTGTTTTAAAAGAGGATATTTCTATCTGCAGAGAGATAAGCCAAAACAAAGCAACAATTTCCTAAAAAATTAAAAGCTGACCTGTAGAAGCTGTGTCGCTGTAGCTCTCTGTTCAGGATTCTTCACTAGGCATTTCTTCACAAAATCTGTGAATTCATCAGACCACAGCTCTGGCTTCCGGAATGTTGGAGGGGGATTTGTAGGAATCATAAAAATAGCCTAATTAAAAAAAAATAAAAACAAAACAAATAATAAAAAAGCAAGCTTTGATAAAGAGAAAGTCATCACAGTACTGCAGTCAAGTAAGTAAATGCTTCATTCACTTTTTTTTTTTTTAAATCGGGTTAAGAATCTGGAAGACAAATTTTAAAATAGTCTAGCATTTCTACTACGATTGAGATTCAGGAAGTTAATCCATCTGCTACTAATGTTCCTACTTCCTATTAGATTTCCCCTATTTAAACTGTATCCCATTGAGCACATCACTCTTTATTTTATCTATTACTGTTTATCAGTCTCAAGAGATGATGTGGTTCTTTTGGAAATTCATAATAGAAATAATGGCTCTGCTTATTTAAATAGATATGTATCAAAATGCTGCTATGAAACGCGAAGTTCACCTTCTCATCCCTTAATTTCATTTAGTGCTATAAAAGAAATATTAAGGAAAACCAGTAGGAGTATTTGCTTTTATAGTTGCAATTGTTTAGCTGCAATTTTAAAAACATTTTTTTTCTAATACAACTTAAAGTTAAAAGACAGAAAGCAGTAGAAGACTGCAAAAACAGAATAATCTGCTTGCTTACTAGCGACAAGGATTTATTTCAAAATGAAAAGGCAGCATTTACCCATCTACATAAAGTTTTACACTGCTAGAACCCCATGCAGACAAATGCTGCAACATGGAAGATTCATACTATCAATAAGAAAAAAAAAAATCTTGTCCTACTTAAGGCTATATAAATTGTGTCAATTGTTTTATGAATTTCACCAGAATTTCTTCTGACGTAAATATTTATATTTGTAGGAAAAATAAATGTACTAAAAAAAGCAATGCACTTTTAGGAGACCACCGTAAAAGAAGTAGGAAAACTTTTAAATTGTGACATTCCATATGCAATATCAAATACATATATTATCACTTCCTATGACAGCAATCACTTCAAATGACAGCACTTCAAATGACAGCAACACTATTCAGAACTAGGCCTACTGACTGAAGCAATAAGTTATTCTATTCTTCTAAAATCCAGCTCGACTCTCCCACATTTCCCATGTGCAAGGAAGTAAAAGTTAATTAAGCATAAGAGAGTCTGTTTCTTTCTACAAATATAAAATACGGACTTATCATGAATATAGTTTACATAGCAGAGAGGCTTCAGACTGTATTTGAAACATAGGAAAGGTGAGGTGAACAGAGACAAACTTCCCAAAATTTTACCTGTAATTTCTTAATATGTTTGACTGGCCTTGAAAGCCAGTTTGCCTTGCTCAGGCTGCCAATTCTAAAATTCCTCTCATATGAAGAAAAGCAGAAGCCATGCTGAGCAATGCAAGGACTTTTTATCATAACTTCCTTAATTTGAAAATTATTTTGGTACTAAATAATTTAAGTGCTTAAACATTTACAGAACACCTTTCTTTATGTAACACACAACTTTTAGGAACAAATTTGCACGTTTGTTTATAAATTACGATGCATGTTGCAGCAGTTTTCTATCTCCAGTGAAGAGCCTTGCCAAAGCAGTATGTGGAGTCAGAGAGCAAACGCAGCACCCTACTGTCACCCTGCCATTGCCCTTAGCAAGACACCTGCAATACAGGTTTCATTGTCAGCACAAAAGGAGCGCTTCTGCTATAAAGCAGTGAATTCAAGTGCTCCTATCCCTTAAAGCAGTCATCTCTTCTGAACTTCGGACTGATGTTTTCTAATCTTATCTTTAGACAACCCTAAGCTTTATGGATCAGCTCTGCAGTAGCTACACACAGGTATAATACTTAACTAGTAACTACTGCTTATGCAGTGCCAAAATGTCCGTCTTGTACTTGATAAACACCTACTTGCATCTCAAAATAAAGGCAAATCTCAGGTTAAGAGTCATACTAAGAAGAATGTCCTGAGAAAAAATGACTCCTTTTGAAAATAATTTTCATCACCTACGCCGCTGTTAAGAACCACAATGAAGAACTCACCTCTTCATGATCTAAAAAGGACTGTAAAAAGAAAGTAGGAATGAATCATTGTTCTATGGCAGGCAATAAAGTTTAATCTAAGAGGCAGAGTTAGGATCCTAAATCCTCATTCATCTGTTGAAAATCCCTGCTACAAAAGAACTTCTCCTTTAATACTTAGCATTTTCAGGTTTTCTAAATCTTCATACATGATGTGAGCTGCATTACCCAAAAAACCAATTTTGGATGTTTTTATTTTAAACATACAGAAATTACCTATTCCTATTCCATACACTTACTCCAACATGTCAACCATGCCACGCATCGGCTAAGCGCAGTTCCGTCCTGCTCACCCCTCTGTGCTCCCTCCTGCTGACCAGCCCAAAAGGCCCAACTACTTCTGTTTCCTTCCAAGAAGAGTGCAGAGCAATCACTGGGAAGCTATTAAACCAGACCCAAATCTCCAGAAGTGAAAACAAAGCACTTGTCTGACAAATTTATTCACCATTTTTCCTTCCACTTCTAGTCAAATGCATCTTTTATATTCTGGCAGAACTCTGTCCTACTCTAAAATAAAACTAAGAAATTTCAATCAGAAGTAGAAAGTACATGAGACTTTTCACTTAGATTCTTCTTTTATTTTACTCTGTATCTCTCCATTCCCTTTCTTCTCCCTGAGTATATTTGTACTCATTTTTGGCTTTCATTCCACTTCTAATTTTCTCCAAAAAGTTCCCACCGCTTTTAGTATTAGTTCAGCTCTTCCAGCAGCAGGACGGATGACAGTACTGGCACAACCAGTATCAGGTGATCGACGCTCAGAATACCAGCACTAAATAGCACTTGATAGGAGTTACCATCCACCTGATGACACAGGCTGAACCGGTGCTAACCCCCACAGGAAACATTCAGGCAAAATCATTCCTCAGACAGGGCCTTGATGTACTAAGGAGGAGAGAAGGGTTAATTCTTTCTCATCTTCAGTATCACTGTCTACATTTCCCTACCTATCTGAGACAGACTGGAAAGTCTTAGTCAAGTTAACACATCAAATAAACATAGTCAAGGTGTTAGATCGTAGGAGTCCTAATCTTCAGTTTTATCAATTCCATCATCCTTTGAAATACGTCTTTAAGCAATGAGAAGTCAAAACTCAGGCCTGAGGGACCATGAGAGCTTATCCAATGTTTGTGTTTGCTGGTCTATAATAGAGATTCCCTTCTAAGTGTGCCCTGAATCGGCCTTTCAGGTCTGCATCTCAAATCCAACTGAGTTGTATAAGCTCTTTTCTACCATTGCTTTGAGACAAACTCTAAACCATTTAGGGAAACTGGAATTCATGGTGAATTACAATATACACATATGACAAGTTAAAAACAAAACCAAACAAAAAAACACCATTCTCCAGTGGAACTTTCAGCTACCACTTGCAAATTGGGCATTAAGCAATTCAACAGCAACTACTGTAACCACTGCTGATTTACTCTGGAAGTACTTACCAGCCAAGCACCAAGCTATAGCTGAGCCTTGGAAAGTGTAGCAAGTCTCAAATAGCAGCAGAAATAAGTCAGCATATAATTTTCTTTTCATTCTTCTTAAAGCGTCCATCATTTTAAATGAAGTCCAGGCTGAAAACTTTTTTTGCAAGGGTTCTTTTATAGACATTTTTATTGGCGTGAAAATGTAATCAGATGAATTAGGAAACGCCAAAAGAAAAATGAGAACCTCATACACTGCATTCGGTATTTCCTAATCGGGAAATCCTTGTAGTTCATTCGTCCTGTCAGTCAGGTTATACATCTGCATTACTTCACACAGCCAAAGAACAGGTTAAGTAATCAACAGTAAGTTGGCAGAGGTACTACATCTTTTTGATTTCATCTCCTAGAATAATTTCTCCACTGTTTAGTTTATTTAACAGTGTCTTACAATAAAGCCTTCTAACTGTATTTAACTTTTAAACTTTATACAAGTTACCTGCTATTATTTAACTTTTAAAACTATTTTAAACTTCTTTTTTGTTATTATTTGCCAAGTATAATCAATGCCGGTTGCTACTGAAGGACATGGCAACAATTTTTGCTATTGTGGTAATTTTGCCATTTTTATGCTGTGAAGTAATGCCAGACAATTCACAGGTAGAGAAGCTTTTTAAGGCATCCTAATGCAGTGTGTGCACTCACAGTTGGCCTTGGCAACACATAGCTCAATTAATCACTCTAGTTCAAAACAGAAACCAAATAAATAATTTTAGAGTACAAACCCCTACATTACAGCGCTTTTTAAAAAAAGAAAATATTGAATATTATGACATTTTATCAGCTTTAGAAATATGGAATTGGCTAAAGTAAACATGTTTTTCTTCCCCAAGACGTACGTCATAGGGCCTGCTTTCCTCCTTCAACAGAGAAGCTGCTGAACCACCACCCGCCTGTTCCGTCGGAGAGCCAACTCCTGCCCTGGCCACCAGCAGGGCCAAGGACAAGGAGACACTTGGAGGTTCTCGCTCGCAGGTGCGGCTGGAAGGGCCTCACCTTCACCTTACAGATCCTTTTGGTGGATTAGCTGTGATTACTTGGGATTTTTGTCCCTTGCTTAACCTTCACGTACCGATCTCTTAACTGGCAAACCACTGCCTCAGGCACATTTTGGGCCTGACTCCAGGCCTGCAGTCTGCAGCCCATGGGCAGCCGCTCACATCGCTCTGCTGCACTATGCGGAGACCGGCGCTGTTAAAGTCACCAGTCTTCCTTTTTTCCCCATCAACAACATTACGAACGCTCATCTCTTCTGCTCAACAAACTGAGAGCTGATAAACCAAGAAAACCTGCATAAACTGGGAAGACTGTTATGATCTTACAACATTTCAGAACACTAATAAATTAATTAGTAAATCAAGTAAATCAAGCCCAAAATATACAGTGTGCTATTTTTCACTCAACTTCAATAACAGTTATCAGAGAAATGTTTTGAAATGACATCTGAAAAAACACAATTCTAAAAATTGAATTAAAAAGGAAGCTGTTTACTTCTTCCACATATTTTTAAGCACAGTTAATACCAGAAAGTAGTAAGACATATATTGCCAGCAATAAAATTACATTTTCTACGTTAAGCGAAACCTTAAGCATGTCTATCACTACTACCAAAANTGGATACATTGGACTAATTTTATTCTTACTGTTACAGACTTATTACAGAAAGCACTTGTATGCAAAATAATGCCAGAGATTAGCACACTTTTTAGTTTTTATAACATTCTTGAATCCACACAGAGATTCACAAATTGTGGAACTGTGCATAATGATCTGTAGACAGGTTGCTTTTTAGTAAAAAAAAAAAAAAAAAAAAATTGAAAAAAAAAAAAAAAGTAATTTTCTTCACCCATAGAGAACACTGATTCCGCAAACTGAGTGACATGAGGGTGAAGGGATATTGAATCTAGGGGAGTCAAGACAATTACTAAGTGATAGAGAATTTTTAATCCTAATGATAGGATATATGTATGTGTATATATTCATCTCAATTTTGTTCTAATAATTCCTTAATTCTTTTCTAATAATTCCTCAAGAGTGACTGATGATTAAAAAACCGAGTATACATGTAAACTTTTCTACATAGAGCAAAAATGACATTTAAATTGCTTTAGCATAAAATTACAGGCAACTCATTAACACTAGTAGCATTTTTTAAAAAGCCATTATTACCAGTGGTTTAACAGCCACTCACTATCGCAAGCTTCTTCCTAGAACAATGACCTTTGGTGTTCAAAGCAAAGTATGATGTACTTAGGATGTAAAGCAATAAAGTAATAAACACAGAGAAAAGCTAGATAACAGAAAGAATAATCACATGATTAGCAGCAAAGATGGGTTACTGAAAGATAAGTCACTTATATTGACCTGTATATTTATTATTGCTAGTAAATTCATAACATTTTGACAGTGTTACAATAGGTCAAGAATATAAAGATACCAATCTCAAACATTTTGCAACAGTAAGTGTAATGGTGCAATTGTAAATCCACTGAAAAGAATCAACCTTCACCTTGTTAACACAGTCACACAACAGTACTGTAGCTAAAGACAGACATCCAGATTTACGCTTTCTATTAAAGAGGACATTTCCGTTTTAAAAAAAAAAAAAAAAAAAAAAAAAAAAAAAAAAAAAGGCTTTAAAGCGAACATTAAAAATTTAGGGGTTTTTTTGACAACTTGAAATAGTCTACAATGCAAGACTGCCAGTGAGTTTTTAAGATTTCATTTTAAATGAGGTCACACACATTCAATTGATCTTTAAATTCCAATTTTTAAAGCCCAAGCTATGCTACAGTTTTAAAGTTCTAGCGTCTGTTTAGATAAATCTACTTCCAGGCAGCTGAATTCTTTGCTGCAACTGTCACCCAAACAGTGAAACACGAGCAAGTTCCCACTGCTACCTAATCTAAAATGATTCAGTATGATCTACATGTCTGTTCTTTATTCCAACACTTTTCCCAGAGTATTGATTAAAGAAAAATGTTTATCACCATCAGTCCTTCCCCAAAAGGATTTTTATCACCTCAGTGTAGTGAGGTGATACAGTGTAGTGAGGTAATCACAGCCAATTAATTCTTTTGCTCCTCCTCTTTAATCTCTGATCTCTAATCAATCATCACTTTTATTATCCAAAGCAAGCTGGAACCAACTCAGCAAATTACCTGATGGAGTTGTATGCAAAGAACAAACTCTGGTTTTCTGCAGCGTCTGATTTTGCTCACTTATGTTCCTATTCCCTTGAAGCCCACCTTGAGTTTTCTCCAGGCTTTCTTCCAACATATTTAAATGGTTTCCATTTATTGGGGAACTTCTCAGAACTTCTGCATGCATGTTTTTCAGATATCATCTTCTCTTAACTTTACATTTTATTTTTAAAATATTTTTTTTTTATGCATTTAATATGAGCATGAGGAGGGAGGTTACATAGAGGCATACATGCGTGGCTTTGTTGTTTGGGGTGGGGTAGCTGAAGGCAGAATACAAACAATTGTTATTAAAGAGGCTGCTTTTAGCCTGCAAAAAGAATCTGCTTAAAAATAAATAAATCACACCACAACCCACAGAAAATGAGAACTACAGCCTTGGTCCTATACTGTTACTTACAGTGGCCAGTACTGAACTCAAAGCTGCTTGGTACCAGCATAGGCATGGAACAAGACTCCATTATCAAAGTCACCAAGTTGGCTGAAACCAGAGCGAGTAAGCAAAGAGCTTCTCAGCAAAGACAACTGACAGGAAGAGAAGGGTACACAATGGTACACAAATATTTATTTCTACTCAATTTAGTTTGATCGTTTAGCCTTCTCGTTTGACAAGCTATCTACTTTGTTTATACGTTAAAAAGAAAGAAAAATAAAAGCCTTTTTCCCCTTTCTGAGGAAATCAATGCAGGAAACAGATTCAGACAGGTCCACTTCAGAACACAAGCCAATGCCGAGTCTTAGTGCATCCCGTAGGGAACTTAAGCTACCTCAGGATCACCTCAGACCACAGTCCACATCCTTACAGAGCTTACCCAAGAGCCAGGCAGCTAGCTGCCTAGAAGATACCTCCAGCTGTGAAGCATCTAGAGGACAAGAATCACAAATATCTGGCACTAGCAGGGTCCCCCTCTGGGATATAAGCACCTTGCTTCCAATTAGATCCCAATTTGCAACGAAGCTAGGAGGTGTAGCACGTGTGAGAAGAGCAGTGAAGCTGAACGACTAGTGCTTCTCACCGGGGCCGTCTCATCAATTACCAAGCGCGGAAGTGGTGCTGAAAGCACACATCCTGCAAGACCCAACTCAGGGAATACTATTGATTAATGCACTCTTCTTTCCCAGTATTTTCTTTTACTATTATTTCAGCTGTATCTTGAAATTCTCAGACACACAGTGGTATAACGACTACAAGGGTTCACACTCTTAATACAGTTCTATCTGTTAGATCATCTGAAAATAGAGTAAGATACTCTTGCCTCCCTCAAAGAAACACCCACGAACATGTTTTATAATGTCTTTTGTCTTCCTTCCACACTTCTACAGTTTTTGAGAAAATGAGACAGTGCTTAAATTCAAAAATATAATATCCACTTAGGCACGAATTGGAAATTAATATAAGTACTAGAGTCTAAAAGCAAGCAAATTTTATTTGGGGAAAAAAAAAAGCTGCAATGAACTGGCTGGCCAGTAAATGCAGAACTCCTGCCACAGTGGTGACAAGAGGCAGTCTTCAGCAAGCAAAGTAGTTCCTCCTCATTCAGGCTACTTTCAACTGTCATCTGCAGCTCTGCATTTGGTTTTAGGTGTCGATATGAACCAACCGAAGAGCAACAAGAATTACTAGATATTAAGAAAGGTGATCTATGAGGAAATATTGAAGGAACTCGGGATTTCCTAGTCTAGAGAAGAGGGGGCTGCAATGAGAAACATGGTAAGAGCAACTTAAATCTAGCAGAAGGATCATTACATACAGGTGGAATACTATGAGAAGTTTTCCTCAGTAGTCTCCAGGCACCTCATCCTTCGTGGACCTTTTCTCTCCCACAACGCCTCTTCTGCTCATGGTGAATTTAAAACCTTCAGTAGTTTCTCATTGGGATGTTCAAAGGGGATTTTGGTTGCAAAGGAGGAATTCATTGCATTTGGTCACCCAAGACTGATGAAGTTATTGTGTCAACAGAAGAAAAACTAAGGTGCAACACATAGGTAACATTCCTGAAGAGCGAAGTAGGATCTAACGAGTGGCAACAGGTAAATAGGTGATGCCAAAAGGAAAAATGACTCATTCACCTGCAGCATCTCAACTAAAAACTAAAATTAAACTGACAAGCTGTAACATTGCAGATATTAAAAGTTTATACCCCATCAAATAATGGAAAGGTCTAATTACAGAAGACTTTTCTAGTCTATTAAATAGTAATTAAGCATTATTAACTACCTATGTCTCCGAGCTCTGCCTTACTTCAAGCTACGGAAAGCCTCTTCTCCTCCCTCCGATCACTCATACCCAAGCTATGACTATGTAGCGCTGCCTTCCCAGCTACCAGATGCCTACGGAGCAGCTACTGTGCTCGCCTAGCTGCTATTTCCAATGCTCTGTCTGACAGCTTCATAAAAATACAGAGTACATCTTAGCTCCCTAATTTTGCTCATTTTGCTCTTATTTAATAACAGTATAAAAGTTATCCTCAGCTCTTCCTGGAAGCAACTTTACTTTCCTACTCTATATATGCTATAATGTATATGCAGGCTGTATAAGTCATTAAAACTGAGTAAAATCTGGACATTATTTCTGAATGACCAAAAGAGAAGTATAGCCAAGGCATAGCATTACTTACACAATGACACTAACCTTACATCTTAAAATAACATGCCTTTTAAACCAGATTGAATAGTACAATTACAAGATCAAAGTCACACAGTTAAAATTCTACTGTATCACTAGATCTGACACTTCAGTTCTTCACAGCACTTTGCAGTCCCAGTAGATGTAACCATTACCTCTGAAAAAGAATGCAATAAATACGAGCCATATAATGGCACATAGAAGTGACCCTCCCAATCAGTCATGCCAGAAGGGGAGCCATTTACCAAACTCTCAAAGGTCTGGGGAGATTAAAAAGAAGTTAGGTTTCAGAAATGGCACTGTCTCTGATAAAACTAAAACTGGTATTAGATTTACTAACCTGCACCACATATAACCTCAGGGTGATTTTTCCAGAAGGAAAAAAAATTCAAAGAAAAAACATGCATTCAATATCCAAATGCCAATTATTATTTTTTAAAAGACATTATGGGGTAAAATGAGCTATGAACCACAGTTGGCTCCCCATACCTTCAGTTTTATTTATCAAACAGAAAAATCTTTCCAACTTTCTCCTTTCCTGTATAAGATGAAAACTATGTGATGTTCTGTTTGTATTACAATTACACTAATTCAGTGCAGGTCACTTGCTTTTTACCGAGTCCAGATGACATTTAGTAAACTAAACAGGGGCCAATTAGGGAAAAGAGAGGAGGGAGTGAACTGATTGCCGCTGGGTAGGTCATACAGTGGCTACAGAACACAATTGCTTGAATTACATTTTGGCCGACTCAAACACAGAACTGAAGTTATAAACTACTTTTTTTTCCCCCTCTCCATTCCTTCTATAATTCTCACATTTAATTATACTAATTTAAAACCCAACTGTTTCTCATGCTGAAGTGAAAGGTAAGGAAAGATTCACAATATTTTTTTCCCGTTTCCTTTGCTCAATTAAAAATAAATTTTAATATTCTAGAAACTATAAACAATCTAGTTTCCACTTTATTTTTAATATCCCAAGTGGCTAACTAACCTTTTTACGCCTGTTGATTTTAACATACTACAGTACAAAAGAAACACACAGGACTGGAGATTTAGTGAACACTAAAAATAATACTGGTCTAAGCCTCTTCCATTTCTGCAATAACATTTGTACTCTTAAATCAACCTGAGCTGCCATGTAATTAGCCATACAATAACCTTTACTGATAATGCTTAGAAAGGAGTTCCAGAGGGGCAGGAAAACCCTTGAGCTTATCTCCAAGAAGCAAATAAACAATATGTCTTTGTTAATATCTTATTCATGACCAAGAGCTGAGCTTTTTTCAGACAAAAACAGTGGCTTTACAATGACAGAGCACACACTAAGAACATCAAGTTAGACCCACTGCAACCAATGCAAATCCATAAATGGTATTATTGCTAGCCATACACAAATACCAAGAGAGAAGATTCACAGGATGGAAATAGTCTTACATCTGAATTGTGGCCGCAGAGGTTCAAGACATCACAGCCTTATGCAGTCACTTGTAACCAGGCACGCACAGAAGCCATCATGTGAGTTATTAACTAAGTTATTAAACAAGCCTTTCAAGTGCTGGGAAACCAGGCAGCAGCTCAGAAACAGCAAGTTCCTACGGTGCAGCTCTACAGCACCCCAAGGACCCACTCACACGGCTCTTTTTCTTAGGTAGTCAGCATGCAGGGAGAACAAAATAGAAGGAAACATCACAGCCTACTGAGCACACCGAAAGCTGCGGCTCCCAAGCGAGGAGCTCACCACGACTAGACTTTTCATCTTCACTCAGTCTTAACACATTTCAACTGAAAATTTTTTTAAAATTAAAAAAAGACAAAGTATGCCCTCCTCTGATAATATGCAAACTTCATGCATATGAAGACCAAAACCATCTCCACAGAATCATTCTCAAATGGGGGACAAATTCTCCCCCAATTTTTGAAAGTATTGAGAAAGAGAAACCTGAGCAAAGCTGTGAGGACACCTGGTCATGCTTCTAGTTCTCTAGCCTTACTGCTTCTCCCCTGCCCCTTAGAGGGCTTTTACCTTTCTCCTTGTGCAAGCACAGTACTAGGAATCAGAGAAAAGGCCAAAGAGAAGAAAATCCATGTACCTGGAAGCTTAGGAAGTCAGGGAAACGGAGTCCTGAGCAGATATTGCCTGACATGGATAATAAAGACTACGCATCAAAGTCTGCCCTTGGTGTCTGGTGTGGGACCATTCACATTTCAGTCCAACAGTATTCTAGTTCAAACACAAGCAATTAATCCCCTCCACTTCCAGAATGTATCCTATGTATTCGGCAAAAGGCAGCACTTTTATTATATTTTAGAGCTATTGTTCTGAGTGTTAAAAAATACTTTTTTTTTTTAAAAAAAAAGCCCTAAATGTACAATCTAAGTTTGCTATACCAATATCCCTCATGTTAACAGTGAACACTCAGCTGATGCGCTGGATTAAAACATAAATATTCTTAATGCTAAATTCAAGCAGTGACCACAGACATAAAACTTACCTTACAAATTTTCCAGAGTTACCATGAAGAATAGTGTTTAAAAAGACTTAGACTACCTTGGCTGTCTCTCAGCATCAAATTTCTCTACCATTTGGACTTAATAACACCTCATACATATAAATGACTCTCCAAAGGAAAGGAAAGCCATCTTTGGTTGGCTATCATTTGAATGGTTATATGAACCCCGTAATCGCACCATTTTTTCAAATTCTTATCGTATTACCAATATTTTATCAGAAACAGATGTCGGCAGCACAACTTAGTCAGAATTACTGAACAACTTTTCTTTCACTTTCATAACAAATTAGGCAATGCTTAGTTGATGCATCTGAAAGTTACAGAATCACAAGCCCAAGGGCAAAGGCCTGGATGTCATAATCTAAACCACTAGAAACTGAAAGGAAAGGCATAAGAAACATAACATAGAACAAATTTCTCTTGCAGATGATGATCGGTACTTCTTAATAAACTCTTAAGTGTCACTAGCAAACAAAGGCTACTATTTAAATACCAAGAACTGAAAAGACACAAGTTTAGTATTAAATTCTCTAAGTGATAATAAATAAATAAACAATGAAACAAGAATACATAATTATAAACAAATGACACCTGTAATGCGATATTAGACACGGAAAAATAAATTAAAAATAGTCAAATGTGAGCATTTAATATTCTGTTAATATTTAAAATATTTTAAAATAAAGCTACTTTCCATCTAGAAGCCAAAGTCCACAAATCCAGAACAGTAGCTGAAGACAAGAGAGTTCTTGTTTCTGCTCTAGCTGTTATGCTTTATAAAACAAGCAGTTGACATTAGAAGCTTGAGACCAGCTTGAAATAAACAGTAAAACAGTTCAGAATTGGAAGATGAGAAGAAGAAACCCTTTCTAATCGATTTTTATAATACAAAGATATGATTAGCAGAAGTAATCCTGAAGAAAATGCCTACTAGGTATTGCAATTCTTTCTAAGAAGCATCCTCAAAACCAGAGTTCTTTTACCTGTTAAATAAAGGAACACACAAACACACAGGAAACATGTATTTCAGATATGCATCTTTGTCATTTAACACCAAATTTCTTAGATGAAGCTTACACCAGCGTTACTTTTAAGTACTTAAAATTTCATAGCCAAGAGCATTGCCTGCTTGTTTATCCTCAATTCACACAGGGAACATGTAGTATGTATTAAGACCTTCTTTCTTTACAAGGTTAATTGTACGAATTAATTAATTAAAGTTAGACATTCAGAAAGAGCAGATGTTCTAAAGTTGATTTTGTTTTAAGATACAAGTTTTACAGTCAGTATCAAAAACCTGGATTTTTAAAAGACACTTGACAGAATAGTAGGTACCATGAAAGTCAAACTACCCATAGGAGGCATCATGGAAAAAATTACAGAAAATGTTGGGAAAAAGGCTGATGTCCGCCAGCCCAGGCATGTTGGAGGAATAAGCAAGGAAGGTAAGAGTAAATCCCAAACGTAACATGAAAACAAAAGAGCCAGTCAAGGGATAATGCTGAAGTCAGCTCACCTTGCAAGACTACTGTGGCAGCGGAGCCTAGAAAACAATCTTCCAATTTAAATATAAAGGAAGATATTTTTAGTGAGATACTTTGACTTTAAACTTGCTTGGTCTTCCTCAGCCACCTGCTTAGAACCTGACTACATGCTGCAATGCCACTTATAAAGGAAAAAAGTAATTGTCAAAGGAAACCAGAAAAGCAGAACATTCAAAGCAGTCATTCAAATTCTAGAGTGGAAATTAGCTTGTTTCATACAACACACACCAAGAGAACCCTCTGAGCATAATGGCCTCATAAAAAGGTTAAAATGAAAAGTTACGATGCAATTGCAACAGTTGCCAATCTCCATTTACTCACCTTATGTTTCCTGACAAGCATTATAATCACAATCATAACCCATTTAACTCATGTCACTCAGTGCAGGTCTTTTTCTTCACCTGACAGCAAAGGTTAATTTTATGCTAAATCAGAGCTCCCCTAAGGTCTGAAAGACAATTGAGCCACCTGTGTTGCATTTGCTGCATATACATAAGTAATCAATAAAGCATACTCATTAGACTATTAAGCAACAGGTGAAAAGGAACGTCTGCACATACAGTCAATGCATGGCTGGGAAAATGAATGCAATATCCAACGGACCTCATCCATTTCAGAATGCTGAAAGGGTAGAGGACAAAAGGTAAAAGACTCAAGGGTCAAGGACAACTCTACAGAAAGCCAACTAACGAGTCCAAGTGGCATCAAAAAGCCAGATGTGCTCTATCAAAACATCTGGTTATAACGACCGTCAAAAATACAAAGTCAGAAATACTAAGTCCTAATTATCTTAAGATATTGTTAAAACTACAGTTCAAACACTATTATTTAGAAATGTAATTCTGCCCTTGCTCTGCAGTTATGTTATAGGCTTTGCAAATACCACGGAAGAGGCAATAAAGAAGGGGAACCAAAAATGAAGGGGGTAAACAGTGTCTTCCTAAAAATTTTTTATATCTACTTCTGTGTCTCCTAATGCTAGTGTCAATAGCCCCAAGGGATACCAAATACCAGCTTGCTTCTCACCCCATCCCCGAGCTTATAAGGGGATTGATTCACACAACATCTTCTGTTGAACATCCAGCAAACCTAGCAGGGACCCAGATGTGGACTTCACTAAATCAACTGCCATCCACAGATGTAAAAATAATAGTCACAAGAATCAATTAATCCACCAACAGAACAAACACTTCCAAAGAAACATTAATCAGTTATAGTTTTGATGTTAATGGGATGCCTGTAGTCACATCATATGTTAAGGAACCTGCACAGACTTAGGGACCAAGCTAAGGTAAAAAGGCAACAGTTGGCACTGACCAACTTTTCCATAAACCTAGGCTGACAAATGATGTAGCCTAATGAGCAAACTGCTTCTGCAAAGAAAGTGAAAATTGTGTTACATTATGTAGCGACAGGGCCATGTGTAAATCAGAAATAAGAGGAGAGAGGGAAAGGGTTAAACTTAAGACAACAGGAGGTAGTCAGTCTCCTCCCAAGTCCTTTAATGGGGCAAGGAACACCAGAGGCCTTTGGCAAAAACCATCCTTGCTTCTGGAAAAAATGGCAGAGTGCTACTTTCCAAAGTTACACAGTTTTTGGTTTTCCACCCAACTCTTTCAATACTGTAAATACAAACAGGCAATCTTTCTATTTCTTGGAATACAATACAAGTGAGAGCATACTTTGGTATAAAGAAAATATTTAGCAAGCACAGAGTTGTTTAGATATCTCAGGGTATGCACATATATTTTTTAAATCCAAATATCTAAAAATGTTTCAAGACAGACAAAAAGGCAAGTTTGAGAGCAGCTTCCCTGCAAAACCTCTATATGCAGATCTTTATGTTCACATACAGTAATGTAAATTCCTTCAGAAAGTCTATTTTTAAGCAATACCACATCAACGATCCAGCTTACAACAATCTCCCACAAACAGCTGTGTCTGCAGGGCTAACATCACGGTTTCGCTGATGCAAGAGTTCCTCGCTGCTCAACAGGGAGATCACTCTCCCCACCACACTTCCTACTCCCCTGGCACTTTCCTGACTGCTGGTGCTCAGTCAACTCAGCGTGTTTGACCTGGGAGAACATTGCCTCCACCAAAAAACCAACCACTTCCATCAAGTCAGAGAGTTTGATTAGCTGAGCAACCGCACCAGACAATCTGTGTGGAGAGACAAGCACAGGAGATGGTAGCACAGCCAGACCTCCTCGACCTGCTCCCTCGCAGGGCAGCAAGCCCTTTGCTTGGCCCAGCTGTACAGCCTGACACCACTCTGCAAGGACACACAAAAAAAGGTAGTTCTGGGGCAGAAAAAAACAACCCAAGAAGTTCTGTTGTCTTAGCCTTCAACCCAACATATTGTGCAACTCTACCCATACTGCTTTGATGTTAAGGAAAAAAAAACAATTTCCAGACTAATTGATGGTTAGTGTATACCACAGGTTCTTATTCTAACCTTGCCCTTTGCCTTGCATGGCTTCTTTCTTCCTCAGCATTTATCTGCTCGCATGCCTAAAAAAGTACGAACATCTCTCTATCAAGCGCTTGTTTTGTTAAACTAAATCAGCTAAGCTCTTTCAGCCTCTTTGCTTTGATCCTCTAGAACTTGTCCCTCTTTCCTTCTACTTTTTCCAGCAATTCTGGTCACCCTTCACAGTGACCAGAACAGCACACATTGGCTCACCAGTTTCTGGTATGACGATATTCCCATGATCCCAGGCTACTGCAAGCACTTCCTGCCATGCCCAAGATCATGTTTCTCTTAGTTATGATTGCAGGAGACCAAACTTGGTGTTCCTGTGACCTCCACAATTCCTAAAATGGACTGATCATCTCCTTCTAGGAATACTTATTGCATATATTTAATTTCTTCTCTTCTCCAAGCCTTGAGATGATGTAGTTCTTCACATGTGATACCTTTATGCTCCTCAAAGCTTATAATATCATTTGTCACCAAAACATTTCATCAATTGATTTACATTTCATTGCCAGACCAGTAAAATATAAGAGTTAAATAATCACATTGCTGATCTGTGCTGTAGTACCTTCCCCAAAATCCACCCATTTGTATAATTCAATTTTCTAATTCTTAAGAAAAATAGATAGATACATAGACGGAGAGATAGACAGATAGACAGATAGATAGATAGATATAGGTTTAGGCGTTATTCACAAGCAACAACCTGATTCTTAAACACAAAACTGCTGAGTTGACCAAGTTTTACACTTTTCTTTAAAATTATGAAAAAAACAGGGAAGGTGGTTAAAATCTGTGATTTTTCTCAATGACTTTCCTAAAATCTTGATTTTTTTTTTTTGCTTTACTTGGGACGTATTTTAAATTTCCCTGTACACATTTCAAATTCTGAATATTCGTTGTCTGAATTTAACAAAGCAGTTAGCTAAGTTTTCAGAAGAACTCTGAATGATAACATTTACAATTGGAGCAGTGACTGTGCTATTTTGGACTCGTCGGAATGGATGATGAGGGAAGCTGTGGTAACATAGACTTTGGGTGTTCCCCAAGTAGGTTTATTCAAGTCCATTCAGCAGTTTTCCCACAATATTATCTTTTTTCTTTTTTAACCACATAATCAGCACTATTGCTGCATATACCAGATAATGTGGATCTAGCACAGGCATATTTGTCAATATTACCATCACATTTTTGCTGTGTAGCCATTTTTATGGACATGCTAACCCAGTTATTTTTTGCTCTCAAGGAAGGCGTGTTTTCAGGCATCACTAAAGCAGATCTAGAAGTCCTAGTGCCAGAACAGAGGAACTGCAACTGAATACACTCTCAGTTAAGTTCAAAAAAAGGAAGAAATTTATTAGGTTAAACTCATCATCAGCCAAGCTTTGTGCTGACTCAGATGCTCATGTACTGCCCACTGGCAGAAAGTCAACAACCCACTAGCAGTGCCACTGCAGGGCATCTCTAGCCCATTAGAGAACTACTGAGCCCACACTCAGCCCAGGTAGCATGAATAAACCCAGGATTACAGGCTGAACCAGCAGGTACTTTTAACCCTGAGAGCGGTGACAGGTCAGTGAACTCCGAGGGCCAGCGTGACACTCCAGACGCACCAGCACATTAATGCACTCGGCTCCTCCGCGCGGGAGCTGACGCATCCCCTGCTCTCCAGAGCACTGCTCTCTCATCTCCAGCCCACCTCTCATTGCACAGACCAACAGATACGCCCTTTGGCTTTCCGCCTATCCCACTCTAGGGACAGGACAGTAAAACTTCCTCTCGTGCTATCAGCTAATTGTAGTAGCTCCAGTTTAGCAAGAACCTTTTAGCTAGACCATACTCAAAACAGATCCACACCAAGAAACTGAGAATGTGTCCAGATGGTCCCAAACAGTTCTGTATTCACTGTAGAGTCTATGGACATCTGGGTACATGTATCAATTGAAGAAAGATCAAGTTTTAAGAAACTGCACCAATTTCTAAACAAGATTCAATTACATGTGACTATTGAGTTAAATAGAATTTGTTAAATTTTAAAGAGGGGCTTTAAGGAAATGGCACAAGTTCATTTTGATCTAAAAACACTTGCTCTCAAATACATAAAAGAAAAATCTTTTATACAAATTTATTATCTTATTCAGAGAAAGAAACAAATCACAAGGTAGTGTAGGGCTCTCCCCCTCATCTGACATGCACAGCAAAGGAAGTGCCCAAGGCCTCTTCCAAAGGTATCCACGATTGCTCTGAAACCCTTGGAGAAAAGCAAAAGGGGGAATGGAGCGAGCAAAGTCCACCTGGCTCTGTATGTGTCTGTCAATGCAGGCGCGGCCTCTGCCACAGGGCCAAGGTGCATGATTTATGGTATTCCTCAAGGAATATAATAAATCTGCTGCAACAGGTGACTCTCTCAACACTTCCATGCTAGCCTACCCTTAAGCTCTCTAATGCTACCAGGCAGGGCTTCAATAGCAAACATGCAAAACAAGAAGAAAAGGAAGAGCAGACCACACTACTGGGCTCCTACCTCTATTGCAAGTCCATAAGGCACCAAGATGCTGGGAAATAGTGCAGAGGCCGCTGCCTGCCCCTGCCCTGGAATGTCATCATAATTTTTTCCCCATTCAAATATTCTTTTTCCAAAAACAGCTCAACTATTTTTCAAATTATTCTAAAGGTCTGGAAGAAAATGAAATATATAGCACACCTGAAACTCAAGTCTAAAGTGCTCCTGTAAGTTTCACTATAAATCCAAAGTTCTGTTGCTAGTTCCAATTTGCTTCCTTAGCACAAACATATTCAGCATTAACAGCATGGCACAGAGTTGGGAAAAACACTTTGCAGAGGAGAATTGCAGAGGAGAGCTCTTCAGGTAGGCAGGTACCAACAACCAACATTTCCTAGGCCTGTGCACTTTTTGCTTTTTTGAAACATCAGTTAAAATTTGGTCACACATTAAACTATCTACGTATGACTATGAAGACCTTTTAAAGGCTTAGAATGCCAACGTGAATTCGCAGACACAGGACAGAGGCACAGAGTGGAGCAGAAATCTGGAGACAAGATTTGACTTGGCTTCATTTCTTTCTCATGGGAACATCCCTAATGAAAACTTCTATCTGGGACAAAAAGCTGGATCCAAACTGGCTTTAAAAACGGATCGTACTAGCTTAAAAATATGAACTTTTAACTCTGCTTTTCTTAGACAGACCTTGTAGCTTCTAAGGGAGTTTTGTGCTACAAGATACAACTTTATTTGGTTTTGGGGTTTTTTTGTTTGTTTGTTTTGGGGTTTTTTTGGGGGGTGTGGAGGGGGAGGAGTTGCTTTTTTTTGTTTGTTTGCTTGTTTTAAAAAAAAAAGTAAACTACACAAACTGCACTATAGAAACGGTAACACAGGAAAAATAATACAAAACATCCAATCATACCCAAATTGTACACCCAGTTCTTAGAGTTAGTTCCCAAACTATTACAATGTGTTAGAGTTCTGTTTGAATATTTAGCCAGTAAAATGAAAAGCTGAAATGAAAAAGCCAGGCTGCTTTCATTCTTTTCTAAAACCAGGGTGGTCTATAGGCAATTTTTGATACCACTGGTGTTGCTGGGAAACAAAATGAAAACAGGTGTCATCAAATTCAAATCAAAGATTTAGTTCTACTTTAAACCACCTTAAAACAAAGTTTCCGTAAACTTTTTAAGCTGATACTGCTACAAATTTGACAATATTTTATAACAAGAAAAGGATTATAAGCTGTCTTTAGACCATCAAGTTTAAACTGAAACAAATTTAAGCTGATTGGCAATCCTTTTAAATAAATTTCTTACATGGAATATGCATCATCCTCTTTAAAAATGAGCTGGTGTACATTTTAGAGCAATATAAAACCAGAGCAGAAAGTGGGTATATACAATCTTAATAGGCTTTCTCAATTCCAAACTTTACCTTCCTTTCAATCTAAGCACTTTTTAAGATTTTCTATGAAGTAAACAGATACAAACTTAAACATAAAAAGTCTTACAGTGAGTAGCACTAGAAGCTTAGTATTTTCCTCCCATTCAGATTGCCATTTTCTCCTACATGACTTCTCCCACCAAAACTCATGTAAAAATACTTCTGTTTTGTAAAAGTATCATAATATGTTAAACATTTGGCTCTACACTAATCAAGTCTCTTTAAATCATTTTCCCAAGCCATATATCACTTTATATCCCTTTCCCAAGTGATAAAAAACAGGTTTAAATTCAATAAAAGAATGAAGATACAGTTCATTTAAAAGTTTTTTTAAAAAATGAAACTATCAAGAACTTTTAAAATTCACCAGGTTCTTTTTTGGCTTAACAAGACACTAGTCATGTACAAAAATCTAAATGTTTCTACTTAATTAACAGCAAAAGGCAAATCCTCTCTCTATTCAAGTAAATTTGAACTCTATGGTAAATTCTGTAATATCCTGCAGGGTACTGTAGAAATTTTATTAAAATGGGTTCTTATAAGACTCTGCACTTGCTGACCATTTTTCCAAGCCCATGTGCAACTTAAATATAAATTAAGTAAATTCAAAAGACATGTACTGAGAATAGAAAGGCTTTCTAAAGTAAGAGTATAAAGTTAAAAATAAAATCCTTTTTTTTTTTCCTGCATTGACACTATGATTCTAGTTTTAAAAGGATCTCATTTCACTAATCGTTGCCCTTTTCAAACAAAACGAAGATCTTCAAGACACAGGATAGCTTTACTTTTGCTCTGCACTTTGATCTGTATTTAGAGAGACATCATAAATGTGCAGATGTGTAGTGATTTAAACTTTTGGATTAGTTTTTTTCCGTTTGCCTTCTTTTTTTAAAGATTTCTCCAGAGAGCAGATAGCCAGCTCAGTAGTAGAAAATATTAACCCCTATGGTGCTAGATTTGTTGAATACTTTCCTGCTTTGGGTACAATGATAGTTCTAGCAAATAATCTCTAACAACGCTTACAAATGTAGGGGTTGATACAATGTACATTGAAGCTATTAGCATCTCGCCATCACTCCCAGGTCTTTACTCAGCTTCCATTTGCTGTTCCAACAGCTCTGAAAGAACATCACATTCCCAAGTCAATCACTTCCCTGTTAAAGTAGCGTGCAAATAAACGGACAGTGTCATGGTGCAGCTTTTTTTTTTTTTCCAGACTATCACTTGTAAGAATTTGAATCAGAGGCAGCATTACACAAAACTAACCAACCTCAAACTTCCTTTGCAGTTATTTTAGTTAAGGTTTCAAGTTAATTCACTTGTGGGTAATTACGAAATTACTGTACTGATCTCCTGCTTACTTTGAAAGTGATTAATCAAAGTCAGAGAAAACCAACCATCAACTAAAGTATGCTTCAAATTTCCTATTCAGGAATAAGTCTAAAGAGATGAACTAATTTAACTTTTAATTGAATACTCATTTAGAAGCATGAAAAAAAACAGTTTCTATTTAATTCAAATTAAATTCAAGTTGTAGTCCATATATCAAATATTCTAGCTTCTGCTACTTCATTACACATGCCAGATTAGTCTCTCCTATTTATGCACATGTAGACAGATATAAAACATATATTTAAAAAAATAATCTGTGCTTTTAACAGGGAGAGAAAACTCATATTATGCTATCCTAAATTAAAACAATTTGAGTAATGCAAAGGGGTGAAGATGCATTCTTCAAACCACGGCAAAGCATTTACGCTCAATTATATAATAAGTGAAAAAAGGAGTAGATAAATGCAGCAATTCATATACATAAGCAAGTTTTTTTTCCTACATCACACTGGAGATTTTTAGAAGCTTTAATATGGATAGGAATAGGGCTTTGTGATCTTCTAATCTAATCACCATAATTAGCTCCCTTACATACATACTGTGAAAATTTAAGATTATTGATATTAATGTCATAACACACTATACTGGGTTAGGAAAAAATTATGAGGGAATGAGAACCTTTGTAATGCATCGATTTCTTCTTGTTAGTGAGCTCTTCTTTCAAATTCTACATTTGCCCTTTCTTGCCTCAGTAAGACCTTTTGCACCATTAAAGCTGAATTCAACACATCTGTTTACTGTAATCCTCATCTTTTATTTTCTTCCTTTACTTACATCCATCACTTGAGTCTCATTCCTCTACGAAGAGCCACATGCTGATAAGGTAGCATCTCACTTAAAAAGAAACTGGATGATCAGGCTCATTCGACACCCCCATGTGAACACATATGGGAGCAGAACTGAACCACTACAGGCCTCTGCTCTTTCATGTGGTTTGGGCTCCGAGTCCCATGAATCCTGTGGAATCCGTGGGAAGTTGGGAGCACTGGCTCTGATACAACAACGTGGCAGAACCTCTTCAAAAGCCCTTGAGGATTGGGAGGGGAATCTTTCTCGTCTGCAAATCTGGCCAGAGGACAAATGATATTTTCTCCTCCCTGGCTTTTATGAGAGCATCACCGAAGCCCTCCTTTCCATGTGAAACAGGGTGAAAAGGGCAAACACAGACCTGCCCTGTTGGCTTATCACTTGCAAGGAGGTCCACACACATCCCCAACGGGGCAATGTCAATAAACCAGTTTGCTCTGTAAGATAAGCAACGCATCACAAGCTTATTGTATATATTTTGAAATCTAACACTCCTGACATGACTACCAATGCCTGAAAACAATTCATGTAGTATTACTTTTACTGTCAGTTGGGAAAAAAATAGCCATAGAAAACTTCATTAAAACTTTACACTAGATATGCTGAAAAGTGAGAAGAAATCCTATACCGGTATTATCAAGAAGCAGACTGTAACCTAAGGGTATTTGCCTCTGTCACCTCCTCACTAGAACCACATTCAAATACACCCAGCTATGTCTTCTGCATCTGATCTAGTAGTCAAAAAAGCAAATAAATAATGAAACCCTTCCGAAAATCTCTTCCTCCACTAGCCATATGGGCATTAAATAGTGGAAAAGAAACTTCGTTCAAAAGCATAGTGTGTCTGTAGCTGTGTCCAGCATTCCTATGAAGGATACGAGCTGAGGGGGAAGGCACCTGAATCCCCCCAGACCACCTGCAGACAAATTCAATTTTGCAAGATAGACAGGAAGATCCCGAGGAAGTAGTAAGTTTTCCCCTTTTAACTCTACTCATTAATGCAGCCCTATCATTGAAAGAAATTAAAGCCTAAGGCTCTTGCATGCTTCTTCAGAAACTACTTAAACTATTACAAGTGTTTTAAAATGGCTAAATATTTTAAGTTGCTTAAAGCATATAAAATATTTAATTGCAAGGGAACCAGCATACCACTGAACTCACAACAGAAATGTTGAGGGATTATAATCCTGGAGGAATCTTACTCAACGAGTTCTGCCGCAACTCACTGCCGTTCTTCAGCGGGAAAATAATAAGCAGCGACATATAATCAAAAATCTGTATTTTAAGTCCCTAATATTAGTTCACTCTGTCTAGAAAGTGCAGGAAGGATCAAGATACGGGTTAACCAAAAGTGTCTCATGGAAAGTTCTCAACGGAAAGGATTAAGGAGGTTAATCCTAATTCTAAAGATAAAGGTTTCTTTCTGTAGTGTTTTCATTTATGATGTAGTTTTATAGAACTGTTCTGAATTAAAGGCAGTAATGCTGAGATAAGACTGATCAAATCACAGAGCTAATTGAAACTGATGAGACAATCCCCTTTTCCAGAGAGAAGAAATGCAGGGCCCTTCTGCGAGGAATGACCATACAGAAAGGCAGCTGACTGCCAGGAGGGCATTCTTCCTCTGTCCTTAACTCTTAACATAAAAGGCTCAGAGGAAACAGTTTTCTCACCAACTGAAAAACATCTCTCAACCATGCAGTGATGCCTGATGTGTCCCATTCCTTCATTCTTGCAGGTTTACATAGCAATGTAAATGTCCCTTCCATCTCCAGTTTCACATGCAATATACTGACACTCAAAAACTGCAAAAATCATCACAGAGTACTACAAGATTTATCAAAAACACAGGGTTACTACAAAGAGCTTTGTCCAGGGCGGGAGTGAAGGAGGCTGGGCAGGAGGCATGGGTAATCTGGGAAAGTGCCATGGAAAATAAATTTCCTAAGACAAATAGAAGTATTTCAAATTGGCTTCCTCCAGTTCCCTTGCAGAACATATGATGCCCACATGTCCATTTCCAACAAACTTCACCATAAAAAGCAAAGGCCGAAGCTGTGAAGTGTTGAAAAACATATCTACCACCTGCTTCTTCCATGCTACAGCAGCAGGAATTACTGCAACTGCCTGAAAAGCATGAAAGAAAAAACCTGGGAAGGGAACTAAGGCAAACTAGGGGAAGCGATAAAAATAAATCTAGGGGCTCTTACCTGAAGCACTCTATACTGTTAGTAAGAGCTGGCCTCGTGAGGAAGAGTAAGTTCTGTAAGAGTCAGGCTGCAGTTTTGCCGCTGGTCCACACGAGTGTGTGGGCAGCATGCAGCTGCAGGAGCAGCTCCCTGCTGCCCATCCCCGGGACCCTGCAGGTTCTTCTCCTGTTGACTTCACAGAAGATCAGCTGCTTTATCCAGCTCCACGGGGCCATGAAGAACATTGGCCTCAGCTTAGCAGAAAGGACAGGAACTCATGGATAGGAGAGGATGTTTTTATAATGAGCTGCCCACATTTAGATTAGCTTAAATTGATTATGAAAAATAAAACTAAAACTAAAAAAAAAAATAAAAAATAAAATTTAAAATTAAAAATTAAATTTAAATAATTCACTGCCTCACAGTGATTGTGAGGCTGCCTGAATACAAACAAATCTGTGCTAAAGATGGTCCTAGAAAAAGGATTGAAAAATGAGCCATTTTAAAGTTCATGATTAGTTTTATGGTATTGTTAACCTTGTTAGCAAAATCAAATTTCAATAAACTATGAACAAATAAAAACTCCAGAGCTTAAGAGCTGTTTTCAGTTGAAGATCCTTTACATAAGGAATTTGAGAGCATGTCTGACTAGAACAACTAAAAGATATTCCAAGGGCACATGACCATTTGCAGTAAAAATGCAAAATCAGAATTGCAATGGCAAGGTAGTACCAATCTTTGCGTTTCCATTACAAAAGAGTAGAAATTTGGAAACAAAGTATCAAAATAATTATGGGCACAAGCTGAAACAAAGGAAGTTCCATCTCCATGGGAGGAAGAACTTCTTTGCTGTGACGGTGACAGAGCCCTGGCACAGGCTGCTCACAGAGGCTGGGGAGTCTCCTGCTCTGGAGATCTTCAAACCCGCCTGGATGCCACCCTGTGCCCCGTGCTCTGGGTGTCCCTGCTGGGGCAGGGGTCTGGACTAGATAATCTCTAGAGGTCCCTTCCAGCCTTAAGCATTCTGTGATTCTGTGTGAAAGCATATCATTTTCATAACATTACTGAAAATATAATAGAACTCTAACACCAAACATTGGGCATCCTGTAATCTTTGCCTGAACTTAGCATCACTGTTAGGCTATTAAATTGGCAGATGATCTTGACGTTTGAGCCTTAGACAAAGTGTGACAACTGCAGGTTACATTAGATTCAGACACTCAGCAGAACAAGTGAAATAGTATTGGTGATACTTGCACAGCCACACACACTGGATGAGCAATACATTAACTGGAGCTGTGCTATAAGCTGCCAAAATTCCATTCTGCACTCCCACTCCTCGCCCTTCCCGACCAAAACCCCGACAAGACTTTGGAGTAGCTGGAGTGTGGTTAAGGAGAGGAAGCTCTGCTTGTTTGCATGGAATCTGCTATTTCCTCTCTGCCAAAACACTTGTTTAAGAAAGTCATGTAACATTTCTATTAAACTGTAAACGCAGTTGACAAGGAAATGGCCTTCTGGCAGTACATTACCTTTGTGGCAGTGCCAACCAGCCTACAGCAAAAGAGCACACATGGTAATTTCAGCATGCATTCCCAAGTAACAAAATTGTACTTTACATAAATACCACAGAACTCCAGCAATGTCTACAAAGAAAAACCAATGAAAATTTGCCCAAGCTTTCATGCTTGCCTATATCAATTCTATGTCATAACTAAAACAACATAGGAAAGCATCTACATATGTCCAAAAGTCCTGTGAAGTTATATCGTGTAACACTGGAAAAACTATTGCAACTTAAATCTGTGTATTTCTTGTTAACCACTGTAACAACTCACTAATAAAAATTAAGAAATACTGAAAGTATCAAATATACAAAAGACTACTAACTGTATAGAAGTCCTTAAAGGCCATAACGTAATTTATTAACAAAAACACATGCTCTGCACAGCCCAGAATTGTTTTAATTTGGCCTCTGATAGCATTTATTCAATTTCAAGATTCAGAAGCTTTTAAATTCAAACAAGGACCTCTGATTTATAAGCACCTATTTTAATTTCTTAACAATGAGAGTGACAGAGCACTGGCACAGGCTGCCCAGAGAGGCTGTGGAGTCTCCTTCTCTGGAGATCTTCAAATCCACCTGGATGCCACCCTGTGCCTTGCGCTCTGGGAGACCCTGTGTGTGCAGGGGGTTGGACTAGACGACCTCTAGAGGTCCCTTCCAACCTTAAGCATTCTATAATGCGGCCCTTACCTTTCACAGTTAGTACAACTACACACTAGTACATTAAAATGAACTCAGACATAATGAAGACAATTAAGTGTACAATCGAAAAAAAAATCCAGAATGACCAAATTAATCTGTAAGCAATATGGTTCTTAAAAACAACCTTAAAAATACTAATTCAACTCCTGTTAAATTCCTCACTAAAACAAGCTCGAGAGATGATTTAACTTTTTTTTCTCAGCTTCATCTAAAGTATTGTCAGTTTGGACATTGATTATAAAATAGTTAAACCCAAGGGGAAAGAACGGTCCAGGACAAATACCTCTTGGTTCTAAAATGATGCAGTGTTTCAAGTTACAAAACAGTCACTAGTATTAATTGTTTGGCACAAAAAAA
>PTEX01000003.1:3350610-3388708 GCA_003342815.1 Eudromia elegans | reverse complement strand
ATATTTCAAACAGGTTATATAAGTAATGCTTAAAAAAAAAAAAAAAAAAAAAAAAAAACAAAAAAAAAAAACACCCCACCAGAACAACACACAACACCACCCTTCAGAAATGTCCCTTTTCCTCTAACATTAAAGAGCTCATGCAACCAAAACCAAGCACCAACAGCAGAACAGCAGAAAAACACCTGAATTTACATATATCCTACCTTAAGTAACCATGTATCTACAGTATTTGCTCTCTCAATAGAGATGACTGACCTACATTAAAATCCTGTTATAAGAAATATTTACAGAAGGAAACTGAAGAGATTATCCAGTGTGTCATGATTACAACAAAGCACATAGATAAAAAAACAACCCTATACAATACGTCCTGTTCACATCAAGTGGATTTTAAATGTTCACAGTCCCTACAACAAAGTAGTTACTGATAGTAAAGCAGTAGAGCTATTCCACAGTTCATTTCGAAGACCAAAAATCATGATCCACAGCTGCAACAGCTTCCCCTACATACATTTTTTTCCACAAACTTCTCAGAGCAAATTCGTTATAACTCCTACTTCTCATAAAACTACTAATTCTGTTCATATTCCGTTTTGCAAAAAGTGAACTAATTCAGCAACAGACATTAAGAGTCAATAAAAAAATGAAAACTGCTCAACGTTATTTATTTTAGAAGTGCTCACACAGGACAATTATGAATTCTCCCTTCCCACACACCTTTCCTTCAAAAGTGCCTTTCAAAGGACGATGGCCTCTTGGGGATACTACTCTGGAAATGCAGGTGCAGCCTGACACAAGCTCTACACATTGGCTTCAGTTTAATTAAGCACATACTGACTTAGTTTCTTCTCTCACATAGAGACAAGAGCACTTCAGACTTTACAGACACATGTCAAAATACAAGAAAACTACAGGGAAAAAGGAAGTGAGACAGCAAGTAAAATATGTATCAAAACTTTGTCCATAAATAATTAGTTCTATGATTATAGGATTAATATTTTTATAACGAGAACCTCCTCCCGTCCACACTTACCCTCATTGGATGAATATCAGCGTAGGGTGGCTTTCCTTCAGCCATTTCTATGGAAGTGATACCAAGGGACCAGATGTCTGCCACACAGTTATAGCCAATTTCTTGTATTACCTCAGGAGCCATCCAAAATGGAGTTCCTATAACAGTATTACGTTTTGCCATTGTATCCTGCAATTATATTATTTGTGCAATTAAAACAGGAATGGTTATTTTCACAGATTTCTTTTATGCTAGTTCTATATTTAAATGTTAAGTTAGACACCCAGAGGTCAGACTATAGCAACTTCCAATTAGGATCAGACTGGTGCAGCTGGCCAGCTTACCAAGGCCCAGTGGGTGACAAGAACCATCCAGTATTTTATCTAAAATAGATGATGATAATAAACAACTGAGAACTAAACAGCCTTTCAATACAAAATACTCATCAAGACAAAGAATGTCAGCTCTACTGCCAATGTCAGTCACTTCTCTGCATACAAAATTCACAGGAGAAGAAAAAGAAAAGCAAAAGACACTGTTAGGAGCATTAAAACACTTTCTAAATGATCTTTCCACAGATACTTACTGTTAACTGGCCAGCAACACCAAAATCAGCTAATTTTGCATGCCCCTCAGTATTAAGGAGGATGTTTCCAGCCTTTATATCTCTGTGTATTTTTCTCATAAAGTGCAAATATTCAAGTCCTTTAAGAGTTGATTTCAGGATTGTTGCAATTTCATCTTCTGTTAACTGCAAGAACACATAAAATCATCTTTACTTTCAAGTATATGCACACCAAAAGAAAATATATTTAAATTACAGAGGACATTATCAGGTAAGCAGTACACAGCAATTCTTACAGTAATACACACCAAAAAGTACATACAGCCAGGAATATGCCCAGGAGCACTTACAATTCAAACCTCTGATCTAGCAACTTGATGTACCGAGCTAGATGCCTCCGCACACCGTTCTAGTCCAATTCAAGTAAATAAGTTGCAGAAGTAGAGAAAATACTAACTGGTGTAGATGAGATGGCACAACAGGCAATAACATTCTTATGCCTGTCACTCAAAAATTATTACCCTTGAGACACTTAAGTCTTTCATAAAACTGCTGCACAGTCTCAACAACACACAATTAACACTTATCACTCAAATCATAAATACTAATTGTCAAGTTATGCACTACCTTTGTCAAAACAGCTAGTCACCACTAGGCTAGCTAGCAAACACCAGAATACTTCCCCAGGAAAAATAAATAAATAAATAAATAAATAAATACATACAGAAACCTTTCTCTATGCCAGAGGGTTAGAGCCATTCCTCAAGCACATGGGCCCTTTAGTTAGGCATTTGCACAACAAACTAGTTGAGTCCCACAGATGAAAGGAATGCCTTGTTTTCATGATTTCGCACACTCCCACATGTGAAATGCTTGCCCAGTCTACAATTAGGGTTATCAATAATCTGCCTTTGCCCATTAGCAAAGCCTAATTGCATCATCTAAGTTCTCACTGAGGGCAATTCACAAAACCAGAAAGGATGCAGCAAGAGCTTCCTGGCAAGAATTAAAAACAACAAAAAAGAAGTAAAGGGATTATGTAAAAAAAACAGTAAAAAGTTACTACAGAACTTGGTAAAATATATTAATTGTGGGCACTTTGCTATTTAACTATCTGTAGAAAGACAAAGTAGCATGCAGAACTATAAACAGTCATAAAACTCCCAATGATTACCAACTAGTTACCATTCTTCAGTAAAATTGTGTAAAGCTATTATATTTAAGAGTTATTTTAAATTTCATTCAGAGCACAAGGAAATGCTATTTCTTGAAGATAAATATTTCTCACTCTGCCTATTCCTCATACTGATTCAAAACTATAAAACTATACCTATACAGATGCATCCTTCCCAAAAATCCTACTCAGCCCTGAAAAGGGAAGACGAAGATAAGAGGGTTCTGTTATGCTGGAAAGTACCTGCAAACTCCATCATGTCCTCCTTATATCTGTAGTCAGTCACCAAAATGACTTGGATTCAATGCCAGCCAGAGCTTTGGTCTCTTTCTTCCATCACTCTTTGCTGCTGCCTGACATGAGAATTCTCCCAGACTCTGGGGTTCCTGAAGTTACCTGCCTCAGTTTGCAACTGTGACATGTCCTCACAGTCAGACACCACCTCGTGGAATGCATGGCTTTCCATTTCAGATACAAACACCTGAAAACTTCTTCCAAGAATCCTGATTACTTTGTTTTTCGTGCAAAGCTTTTCTGGTAGCTTTTAATATTAAATGTAAATAATGTAGCACAAGCTACGTTATAATATATTATGCTACCATTGCACTGTAAAGTTATGTAATTGAACCAACAGAAATTCCGACTACCTTTGACAGCGTCTTACAATAAGCACAATTCCCACCATGTGGAAATGAGGCAACATGTGACTTCCAAAGCAGCTACAGCCTGTTACCATCTTCTGTCCTTTCAAAACCAAGCTTGCCTGTCCATTCCTATAACCAAGACGAGTTTTAAACAAGTTTATGTTCTTTAACAGAACAATTACAGTCTTCCCTTACCTCTCAGAATTACCACAGAAGGAATTCAAGTTCTGAAGAGCCTAAACTCTAAATAATACATTTTGCATAGTTTCATCCAGCATTTTTTCATATTGTTACATTTGCTGTTTATCTTTCAGTCAGGATGAACTCATATGCTCATGATTAGTCAGAATGGCAGCAAAAGGCACAATAAAAATGAACAGAAAATTAAACAAAAATTAAACAAAATTAAAAAAAAAGAGTATGCCAAAAATTATCAGGGGAATCTACTAAATTCTGAAAAAAAAAATCACAAGTAACACATTAAGAACTCTTGTTTGATTTTATTTTTTAGGAAGACCAAATAATCTTCAGTTTAAAAATTAAAATGAAAAAATGACTATTGAGACAGTGTAAAATAGACAGCCCTCATTTATTCCATTAATGCACTGTAGAACTCATACAGCACCACACATGATGCAGTAAGCTACAAGTATCAACTGCCAACAGACAGGCACTTTCATTACCAGAGAAAACGCAACACAGAACAAAAGAGGGGATGTACATTTTCATTTATCAGCTTCAGAATTACACAGACTACTGAATAAATCATCAGCTAGCGCAATTATCTTCATCGCTTTAGAGTTGCATGTTAGCATGCTAGGAACGTGCACACTTCCTGAATAAGCACTCACAGAGGAAAAAATAAGAGTAAATCTTTTACACATGCCATTGCCCAGAAACACTCTCCGATTTTGGACCAGATTCTAGGTTAAAATAAAAATATAGTTCATCCCATGTGATACAAGTTTTCAAAGAAATACAGAGAAAACATTCCTGCAATTACTGTTAAAATACATTAATTTTTAATATAAGTAACCAAGTGAACCTGACATTCTTAGAAATGCAAGAATCTATAAGATGGGAAGGGAATACTCAAATCAGGCTGCACTACTGAGCTCCCTTTCTTTTTTCGCTACTTTCACAAGAAATAATTTATTTCATACAGAAATTAGATTAAGCAATAGAAGTACCTTCCAGTTTCAGTTTTGAGTGCTGGATCAAAGGGAATCATTTCCCCATCCCCGCTTCAGTTCAGCCCCACAGAACAAGGGTGTGGAGCCAGGGCACAGGTTAAACACTTGGTTAAATAGCAGCATGGAGCTTGAGTCCTTCCTGTCTGTGCCGAAGCCCACACCAACCATTCCCACAAGGTGCCGGCTCTTTTACTGAATGACTGTGACTAGCTCGAGCAAAAATACTTAATCCTGAAATAATGGGCATCAAAAAAATGATGCCCTAGCATTAACACACAGGCATAAATCCATAAAACCTAATGTCCGTTTTGATCTGGAAACAAAGAGTTATTTGCCTTTGTGTTTGTAAAGTCCTGCAAATAACATATCACTCTATCATGAAGTGCCCTGAATGAGGTAAGTCTGACTTGGGGGGGATAGAGCAAAGGACACACAAGGAGAGGTGAAAGGAAGATTGTCCTGCCTGGAGAACAGGGGAGATTTCAAGGCAGCCTGAAACTATCTAAAGAAGAAATACCCACATAAACTTCTTGGAACAGTCCAGCAAAAGGAGGAAAGGCAACAGCAAGGGAAATTCCAGCTAGATGCAAGGATTAAGGAAACACTTTGGAACCGAAAGAGCCCTGGAAAGCTGCCCAGAATGACTACTGCCCAGAGAGACTGAGCTGGACAAGGTCTGGATCAACCTGACTGAGCTTTGAAGTCAGCCTTGCTTGGAAAAGCATGGTGGAATAGATGACTTCCAGAGGTCCCTTCCAAGCTAAATTATTGTTTCAAACAGGGGCAAGAAGCCGTTCACCTCCTCCCTCACTACCTCCAAAATAAACATCCAATTTCAGAGGAACCTTTCTTTCATCTGCAATTTTCCTACACTTCCCTCCCTTCTTCACCACAATAATACACAGTAATAAATTCATCCCAACTATATATATTCATTAACTGTAAAAAAAAAAATATATAAACATCAAAGAAGGATACTGTCCTAACCTTAATGATTCTGGTTTTAATTCCTTAAACAAATTTCACTGTCTAAATTAGAATTTTATATAGCAGGAGATTAGCTCACACTTAAAAACTGAAAAAGACATTAGCAGCCCATCTGCTGGTATAGCTCCACAGGAAGTGTTTTTCTTTCCAAAGGGGAAATGCACTGAGGAAAGGGGGAGGTCAGACTTCTACTTCTTAGTATTACTGAAATAGGGCTTTAGGAGTGTTTTCTGATGTTCAGTGTGCATGTGATGCCCATATACATGTTTATCCCAATTAAACAGTCATTAAAATAGCTACCTTCAACTGGAATGCATCAGTAAAGATAAATTCTGTATTTCTCATCATGTGTTTATATGATCATGTTACTGTTTCAGCAACCTAAGATTGACAACACCTAAAACCTATATATAAATGAGAAAAGGTTTTGTTTATATTATGCAATCCTCACAGTCTTTTCTTTGGGGGTGGGGGGAAGAAAAAAGAAAGAGCGCTATAGCAGCTCAAACAGAGACACAGGCGCAACTTCCGCCATCCTTTTGAAATCCCCATCCCCAAATTTAGGTAGGAGCGTTGAATCCATTGAACGTGACAGTAGAGACTTTGTACATGCCAGGGAAAGAGAAATCTGTAAAAGTTCTGTGTGTTCAGTGGGGCGACAGGGAGACAGAAGTTTCAGGAAGGTTTGAGACTGATCAGGAGAGAAAACCAACAGACACATGGTTGGGGGAGAAGGGAAGGGAACACAGCACAGTGGCCAGAGAGACAGGAATTGACAGCATGAAATATTTCACTCCTGCTTCTTTTATCAAATAAAGCAACCTGGGTAAGCATGAGCCTATGCGGAAAACAAGCAGGGTTTAAAGCAGACAGAAACACGGGGAAAAGGAATAGCAGGAAAGGACAGAGGACACACAAGCACATTTTTCCTCATCACATACCCAGACTGAGAAGGCAGGAGAGACTATCTCCTCAGTGAGGCTCTGCAGAAAAGCACTAGAAAAGCCTTAGCCTGAAGGCTGTTCTGAACAGCCATCCAGCTGACTAGTTGATCCATCCTCTTCAGCTCCTGGAAGGTCCAGCAACACGCATGGGCAGCAGCAGCCCTCAAGAGATGGGACCAGAAGCACTCAGCTGACCAAGCTATCAGTATCAAATCAGCATCAGATCTTGCATCAGATCTCCTTGCTACAACATGATTTACTTCACTAAGGAGAGGGAAGAGGGGAAAAACAAAACAAAAAACTCCACATACTTTAAAGGGGAAGCAGTTTCAATAAATAAAGTGGAAGTCCCATCAGGCAGCTTAGCCAAGCTTTCCCTGGAGCCACATGATCACTTGATCTGAGGCACAGAGGAGGCAGGGACATAAGCCATGAACCAGGTTAACTGCTCTTCGTGGCAGCTATCCACAGTTTAACTGTGCAAGATATAAACTCAGATATCCCAAAAAAAGATATTGAGGAAAAACAGGCAAAACCTGATAGACAGCTTTGTTGCCCTGGATGGATGAGCACCACACCTTGGACAGGGAGCAGAGAGCTTCCCAAACTCACTCCAGCGCTGCTCAATCAGCGTGACCTGCTGTGAAACGCTGCAGCAGAAATGGAGTGGTTGATTTCACTTCCAAAGTCAGGGCTTTAGCCTGTCCAGCAAGAAGCTGCTCCGATGAGGCTGGAAACTTTCTGACATGAATAAGCAAGCATCATCAGAGACTGCCTTAATTCCAGATTCTGCTTCCCCTTTATTTGCTCCACTACAATGGGACAGGAGGCTGGGGGAGGTGGTTTTCCCCTCCCCACTCCTCAGGCACCATCTGCCATCTGTGTGAGGCTGGGTTCAGGGCTCCCCCTTACAAGACAGACACAGAGCTGCTGCAGTGAGCCCAGCCAAGGGCTGTTGGGATGATACTGAGGTCCATGAGAAAAGTCTGCGAGAGCTGGGCCTGCCCTGCCCTGGGGAAAAGAAGAGCAAGGGGGGATCTTATGAAGGTGTATGAATATCTGAAGGGAGGGCGTAGAGAAGACGGGGCCGGGCTCTTCTCAGTGACAGCCAGCAAGAGGACTACAGGCAACAGACACACACTGAAACACAGGAAATTCCCTCTGAAAAAGAGGAGAGAGGTCCTTACTGCAAGGGTGACAGAGCACTGGAACAGGTTACCCAGAGGGGTTGGAGTCTCCTCAAAGATAGTTAAAATCCATCTGGGCAGAGACCTGGGCAATTGCTGCACTTCAGCTTGGGGGCTGGACTAGACAAGCTCCAGGGTTGCCTTCCATCCTCCACCATTCTGCGGTTCTGCAGTTCAAGTTTCTTTTCTTACATATAAAAACGCAGGAACCAACCCTTGTCCTAGGCCTATCCATAGGAGGCATTCACATTATGACAACTTAAAATTGTCATGAGCGTTTGGAGCTACTAAAAACAAGTTCCGACAAAATAAGGACCAATCCTCCATAGTAGAGCCATTTATTCTTTCCACAGAGAAACTTTATTTAAAAGGTGAACCACCAAATCCCAGTAACATAGACAGACATTTGCCATCATACAACAGTCACAGTAACTAAGTCACAAGTCTCTGTTCCAAGACAAAGAAAGCAACTTCTCTTTTTCCTCAGTCATTATACAGCAAATACAGTAGTTTCAGTCTTTTAAATTATGGAAGTCACTAAAGGGATGTGCATCAGCTTTAGCTTACTAAGGTAAGCTTACTTTTTCCCCTATGTAGACTTACTATATAAACAGTCAAATTTGTTTTTAATGGAAGTGTAATTAAATTACATAGGTTAACTAAACCACTTAGAGCTCTTTAAGATGGCCTGAAACGTTTTGCCAGGGATGGCAAGTAGGATTGAAAAAGACTACAGTTTTAGCAGGCCACATTTGTAAAAAATAAGGCAATTGAAACAAATTAGAGATAATACATTTGTTTCTACTTACTAGAAATAAAATAGCTTTCTTCATTTTTAGGTTTGTGTACAATAACAAAAAAGCTTTCAAGCATACTTGCATAGCAAGTCAAATTCTTATTCTCCCTTTACATGAGTAAGGAGATATTGATGTCTGCATCAGTCACTGTGTAGAGCCAATCAGTCCACTACACACACTTTTCAAGGAAAACTTCAAAACACTATAATTTGTCTGTTGTTGTGACCTGAGAAAATTTTCCACAAACTCACAACACAAAATTTGTAAAGACATGTAGAAATTGAAGCTAAATTTGTGTTTAAATATATTGCATAAATACAATAGCAATTGTCTGTCCAAACCATCTTATGCAAACATAAAATAGCTTCCATATTTATGGAGGAGGCAACAAAAGGAGGCTGGATGGCAGTCATCAAGATCTGCATCAAGATCTGATTCAACTTTCAGAATCTCTCTCAGTATTTCATATGAGGCAGGGAGATGTCAAAATAAGGAGTAAAACAGTTTTGATGGTAGAGGAAAAAAAATCTGCCCAAATCCTCCAAATCTTGTGAGTTGCTGACAAAGAGAGAAGCAGAGGACTTTGCTTTGCCTTTTTCCTTATCCACCAGAACACCACCTGTCATAAGCCAGAAAAAGAGGTCTACCTAGCCCAGGAGCCTGCCTCCATCAGTGGCCTACAGCAGGTACCTAGGGAAGAGTATAGGAACATGGTAAGTAGAGTGATACTCGTCTGCTTTACCTGCCCAGCAATCTGAATTAGGCACATCTCCTGAGCCAGTTATTCAATATTTTTGTTTATCTGTCCTAACTATTTTAAATGTGGTCTTGCCCAACTGCCTTTTGAAATCAAACTCTTAACAGCTATATTATCCTTTAGAATTATATGGTGAACCTCTTCACCATAGGTGGAGAAAGAATGTTTCAAATCTAGTACCCAAGTGCTTCCTTGTTTTGTAACAAACAGCTGATAATCAGGTCTTACTCACTTGCTTTGTGCAACTCAGGGTTTTCTAAGCCTTCACCATTTTGCACTCTGGGCAACTTCTCTCCAACTTTCTCCCCCAAGAAAAGCATAATTTATTTAGCATCCTCCTTACAGAGAAGTATTCTATGCTTTTGATCATCCTCACCACCTTTCTCCCTGGCATGACATTCCTGGCATGTCTAACACCTCCTTTATTTAATTATTGCTAAATTAAGCTGAAGTGCTCAGGAACCGATGTCTAAAGTTTTACTTCTTCTGCCCAAGCCAAATGCCAAGGCATCTTCAAACTTACCCGTACTTCTCTCCTGAGCCAGAGGCTTAGTATCACAAAGTCCTTAGGCAGGTGTTTCTTTTAAATTTTACTCCTACTAACACTCCATCAGCATTTCAACCCATTTCCCAGATGGAAGAGCACAGATCCACACACAATTCCCAAATTGACAATTTGGTCTAAACCTTTCTTTCTCTTGCTATGAACCACTTAATCTATGAGGACTTTCCATTTACTCCACTACAGCCACATTTCTTCAAGAAATATTGCTTCTTTGGTGTAAGAGTCTGTACAAGAATCTTTCAATACTACCATATATCTACGCTCACCAGCCACCCACTTAGCCAACACCTCTTTTAAATAAACACATGCTCTGCAAGGCATGTATGCCATAATTTCCCTTTACCAAGAGAAGTACAAAGATTTTTTTCCCCCGTTACACTTATCCACCTGACAATCATATTTTCAGAGTATATTTGCTGCTATCAGTTTTCACTATATGGACCAGGAATAGGAGGAAAAAAGTCAGTTTCTCTGATCACTGGCATACATTTGCTCCAAGACTGCTTAAATACCATCTTGACATTAAATCTGCAGCACCCTTAACATGTCAATATTCTAAAGTATCTAGGAAAATGGATTGCCTAATGTAAACACATGTATATACATGCACACACACAATTCTGAATAAAGAATTCTAGATTTTTATTTATTTCTTTATGTTTTGATCATAGAACATCACTAGTTCGCATCCTTTGCTGTTGGAGCTACTGATTATCATCCTACCCCCTAGATAACACACAACCATAAAACATCTTGACTGGGAGGTGCAAGAACTTCAGCAGTAGTGTAGCACTCTAGAGTTTTTGGCTCTTCCACAGTTTTCAGTTCAGCAATACAGCAGTCTGGATGCATTTTAATGCAAAACAAGTGTCATCCTTCCCAAAGAGGTTCCCTCTGCTCTGGTCATGACCTCACTTCCTAATAAATCCAACTCCATCCTCCCTCACATCCTTTTTTCCTCTGAAGTCTCAACAACAGTTCCTTCTCCCTGCTCCCACATGTGGGACAAAGAACACTGCAGATCATATTTAAAGTATCTTTAAAAAAAAAAATCTAGCAAGTGCAGGGTCCTCTTATACCACTTAGTGGTAAAAGAAATTCCTTTTGTTACTGCCTACTACTGGAGGGAAAATATCATCAAAGCATTTAAAGAACATTCAGCATTATTTGAAAAAGGTCTTGTTGTAAAAGTCGCTTGTAAGTAGAGCTAATAGAGGCTGTTTCCTGCAGGCCTCCATCCTCCTCTCCATCACTTCTGTCACAGCCTCACTGTGACTCCTTCCTGCAGCTCCCCTTTGGACTTTCTCCCATATTCCCCAAGCGATGGATCCCTTTCCCTCTCACTTCAAGTAGAGCCACTAACTCTGGCTCCCTAATTACTGAGCGGGAGAAAGACAAGTCCATGGCTGTTGCCAAGCCATGCATGTTCTGCACAACCTACGCACAGACCGTGGGGTGGAAAGGGCAGGGGGAGGAAGCCACACAAAAGACTTCCCTTTTACAGGGCAGCAATTTTCACAAAACTTGCAGGATCTTCATATTTCAAGAGGAATGGATTAAACAGCCAGAGCAAACACACAAGCTTGTTTCCTGAGAAAGCGAGGCAAAAACACTTCCCTTGGCAACAATCAAAATCTCATCCGGTTACTCTCCTATTCTCACTTCTATTCTTAAATAACAGTTTATTTTTAATAAATACGATAAGAAAAAAATACAACTCACCGTTTTATTACGAAGTCTAATTATGTCTGAAACAGAGCCAGCCCCACAGTATTCCATAACAATCCACAGATCTGTGTTCTTAAAATAGCTGCCATAATACTTGACAACATAGGGACTAGATGAAAAAAAAAGATGGTTTTTCATTGTGAAGATTTCAGCAGTTCTGTTAAAAATTAGTTTGACAGACAAAAGCACAGCCAGATAGCAAGCATAATCAGACACATTTTAAAACTGTAATTATTTTAACCAATGTCTAGTTAGAACAATAAAGCTTGATTGCTTAATAAACTGACTGCAGCACTATAATGCAGATCATAAATTCAGTGATATTTAAATAAAGTTTTGCCCAAGTATTAATCTTCTGATGAAAAGCAGGCAGCATGGCTCTCTCTTAAGACCACTCCAGTTTTAGCTTTCCTCAAGAAATTAAGAAATTACTGCTTTCTTTTTTGGTTGTTTATTCTGTGTTTTTTACCATTCTTCTCTCAGTACCTTGAAAAACACTCCCATTTCTCTTGCAAAACCAATGCGGGGTGGGGAGGCAAGGGAGGGGAAATTATGGTGCCTCCTCCAACTCCTACTTTTTCACATATATGAAATTCTTTCAAGTACAAATGTAGGCTACTATATGAAAACAGAACTCAGTGCTGGTTAGAACAAGATTTCTGGATCTGAAAATTCATTTCCCTATGGAAGTGTCTCATGTGAAGATATATTTATAGCACTGTCATAAACAGAACATGTTGCTTTGCTATTCATCAACATGTCACTTGACATAACGCTTCCTCCAAGGCGCTCACAACAAAGAAGCATAAACAGATGGTAGTAAAGATGCAACAAGGATCTTTCTTCAGAATAGTGATTAATGTTGTGTTTATGGAAATAAGAGGCTGGGGTTTCTTCCAAAAACTTAAGCAAAGGAGGTTAGTCAGACTGGCACCAGTCCCTCAGAGCAGCAAATCAGATCCCACAATATCCAACACAGGCCTCAGGTGAGGACACCAACGCTGCATGTTGCAGCTGAACGCAGTGTGGCTTTGGAGAAAGGGACTCTTTGGATGGGGAGTTTGGGCAGCAGGATTATTGTTGTTAGAAAACTGCTAAGATAAAAAGAGAGGCTCACAGATTTCTACCTCTAGCACAGTGCTCTCTCATGCACGGCAAGTCAAAGTCTGAACACACACACACCCCCCTCTTTTCACAGCATCACAGGGACTGCAGACCACACCACAGTGAAGAGTTACCAGCAGCACCCTAAGAACAGCCAGTTCCCACATGCTTAACAAAACCTAGAACCAAATCCTAACAAGCCCTAACTACATACAGATCTTGTCCCTAGGAATTCCTGAGATGAACAAGTTTACCATCATCTCTGTAGACTAAAAATCTTTTCGGCAGAATTCTTAATCCCACTGGTTTTTTGTGACCATCTCCTACTAGATTTACATTGTATTAGTATTCCCAGCAAAACCTGTGTATTATTACACTTCAAAACAAGGCAACCAAGACATCACACTTGCTTATAGCTTTGTTCCAGATAACTATGCGAACCAGTCTTTCCCATAGCAATAGCTTGCCTTAAAATCTACCTTTTTTTTTTGCCCAAGTTGGGCTTCAGTCCAAACACTGTAATTAGGGAAGAGGGGAGAAGGTTGAGACTGAAGCATCTTTTATAGACGCTCCATAAACCCAGGATTAATGCAACATCTGTGGAATCACCATATGTCAAAAAGAGTGTTAAAAAGGGGAGGTCCCTCCCTCATCAGCATTGCACAATATTGCATTTGCACTGGGGAAGCCACCAGAGAAGCAAGTTCTCGTTGCAGAGTTGCACCCCAGCCTTTGTTTTCAAACAGAGAATGGCTGCATCTCATTGAAAACATTCAGCAACACCTGAATCAATACTGAGTGCACTAAAAGAACTACCTTTAAAACTGGGGTGAGTATCAATCACTTTCAATCAAGGGTAATTTTTTCATTTAACAACAGATCGCCAGCTCTATGAAGTTAATGATTAAACAATCAGCATTTCGAAGAAAGTTTCTAACTGGAGTGTGAAATTTTCCTTGAACTACAAAACAGAATTCTGGTTAGATATGAATAAACAGGCACCCTAACAAATTTTTTTGGTAATTATAACCAAAACTTTAAAAAGTGATACTAAGAAGTACACAGAAACAAAAAACCTCTACAGAAGAGAAAATAGCAATCTTTCTGTAGCGGATGCTACAATTCTACGATGTTAGATACCATAAGATATGTCATTTATGAAGTGTCATAAAACAGCCCTTATCCAGAACTATTATAAGATTGATCGCTATTTAACTGATACGTTCTTCCATGAAAAATGAATAGCTGTTAATTTCTAAAATAATGTCATGTCAATAGCCATTAGTCTTGTGCTGTAAGTATCTGTATCAATCTTCCAAAAAAAAAAAAAAATGGGTTACTCAGAATTTACATGGCCCAGAACTTTTACAAGAAACAGCAGTCTTCGTGCTTGGCAGTGCAAACAGTGATGCAAATACAGAGAACTGAAAGCATATACAACTATTTATTCTTTCAACAATTTCTGAGAAGTACCTCATTTATATGTCCTTCAATGAGTCAAAATAAGGGATAGGGTCCGAGGTTGCTTTAAGCAGATCATTCAATGTAAACTGAATCAGTTTTCCATATATGCAGCTGCAAACACTTTTCTCAATTTCAGTTACATTCAAAACACAACTGCATGATTTGCATGCCTACCTGTCACATTGTTGCATTATAGAGATTTCCTTAATTATTTCTTGAAGATCCGACTCCACAGGGACCTGCTTAATTGCTACAACTTGCCCAGACTCCTTGTGTATTGCTTTAAACACACTACCATAAGATCTGAAAATAAAAGACAGGATTAACATGTTATTTTTAAGTGAGAATTTACTTTTAACTTCTAGCAAATATTACCCCTAAAATGTCACATAAGCCAGATGCTTAGAGGGTGGTTCAGGCTGCAAGAATTTCAGCTCTATTAGAGCTTTAGGAAAAAACAACACATCTCAACAATGAATCTTTGTCAAGAGGTATGTATCTAACCTCAGTAGAGGCGTACACACCTCTGCTGCCTTAATAACCGAGAGACATGACAAGAATGCATAAACAGGTTTGGGGGAGCATGGAAGTCTACCCATAAATGTGTCTGCTTTCTTACTAAAAGCTCTCCAGGAAGGCTCAAGCTCATACCTCCGGCATCTGCAGCCACTGCCTGTGCAACACAGCCTACCAGCTCAGCTTTAGGCCCTGCTCCCCTCCAAAGAAATCCTCTTGACCGTTTGCACTTACCCTTCCCCAAGCTTCTCCAGAACATCAAACACTTCTTCGGGCTGCTTCGTTAAGCTATCTTCACTTAGCTTCTTCAGTTTGCTAAGGTAAAGATAAAAGTTATTTTGAAGAAGATAAATAAAAATTCAAGCAAATATAAAAGTGAGTGGACAGGAAGAAAAAGTTTATAAAGAAAAACATATTGGACACCTTATTTTCATTGCAATTATAATGTACTAATGAAATATCATTGAGGAAAGAATTTTGACATTACTATTTTCCCCATGAACGCTCTTGCAACTCAGGGCAGCATGGGACCAATTCACTGATCAAACCACTTCCTTTAAGGAAGACACAGACAGGCCAGAAATGCACAGTGGAACAAACCACAGCAGCCTGAAAGTCACCCAGGCATCCACACCTTTCATCACAAGGCCAGCAGCATCCAGACACATGGTCATTACTGACCCGCACACCCTGTGGCCTTCTAAGAAAGAATAAAACAATCTCCTACTACATGAAATATCCAGTTCCTAAGAAAGTGTGGATTTTAGTTGCTTTTTTAAAATGAATTAAATGTTTGATATGTCCATTATTTATAGCTTGTTCTGCAGCATGCTTCAGATAAATGGAAACTAAAATTACCAGCACAGAAAGCATAACCGATTTAAATGAACCCAGCTATTTAAGTCTTCAGAGTTTTTACACTACATCGCTCTCCCTGTAAGCCAGTTAAGGCTAACGTTAAGCTAAAAACAGAACCCAGAGTCAAGATAACACCAGAAGGCACACAAATGACAGCAGAACACCGAGTTGCCAAAAAACCAAATTCTCTTCAAGCCCTTGTAGGACTTGTCTGCTGTGGCATCTTGATGATGACACACAGGGACAGTTACAACACAGCATCTCTGCTTACGCAGCACTGCAGTCATTCTCCCCCACTTCACACTCTCACTGCGGTGTACCCCAGAGCCATTTCTTCCAGCACCTCCAGCCCACTTTCACCACCATTCTCAGTTCTTCACAACGTGCCCCGGTCCGTCCCCTGGTCTCCAGCCTGCCCAGCTTGCAGGTTCCTTACACAGATCCAAGGTGAAGGTAACTCGGCTGCGAGCTTCCACCGAAACAAACACTGCACAGAGGAAAATCAAGCCACACGCACAGACAGCATGTGGCTGCAATGTTTAAATCCTTCAATCCAAAAGTTATAGGGAATTCTACTGCAAGACTGAAATAAAAAGTTAACTTTATGTGCTAGCCAACCACATAAAAGCAAAAAAAGGACCTGAAGAATAGCTGGTAGCATAGTGCTACATATAGACAATGTACTGCATATGGAGGAGGAGAGAAAAAAAAAAAAAAAAAACAACTTTGAAGCACAGAATACCACTGAGACCTTATGGAAAAAAGCTACCCGGTGACATCTGCCTAGAAAAGAAGGCAAAATATAGAAAGGGAGGGCAGTATGGACAGAACAGACGGTCAGACCTAACATTAGAAGAATAATACTCGAAAGACAGACTCCATCATATTAAATTGAGCAATTTTATGATGAGAACTAAAAAGATAACTTCAATAATTACGACTGAGTAATTCCAGGGTAGTGGGAAGACATGATTTTTTTATTGCCAGCCATCCAAGTAAAGACAAAAAATGAGTAATTGTAAAAGCATGTGTTACATGAGAAAAGAAAGCTGTGTGTACATATACTAACACATATATAAAAGATAATATGACCTATGTAGAATCTAAAAAGGGCATCCAAAATTGATAAGAGAAAGCGCATGTACAGCCATGAAGACCATGCAGCTTCTACAATGAAGAGAGGTAGCTGGAAAGCAGAAAGGTCTAATGGCAAATAGAAGTTTCCAAAGTGAAAGAGAAGAGCTGCTTGTGAACTCACAAGGAAGTATAGATTTTATTATTACTTAAGTGTAAATTAAGGCATAAAAAAACATGTGAGCACTAAAGAAAGAAAGAAATTAAGAAATTTAGTCTATTTTTGTCTGTTTCAAATTCCTTTCTTTAAAGTTCTTCCCCTTCCCCAACCAAGTGACTTGCATCCTTAAAGGTAACGTTCACAGAAGAACTGCATTTGTGCTTGGTTTGCCCTCACCGAAAAATATACAACACATTTATACTACCAGCAACACCTTAAAAACCTTCAGTAAGGGACATGACCGCTACCTGAGTCTCTCACTTAACTGACAAGCTATGTAGTGGAGAGCACCTTCAACAGAACAGGTGGAAAGACAAAACTTCTTAGAATCGGAGGAAAATGGAAAACTTGCAGTAGCCTTCTTCCAAAGAGGTATAAGAAAAAACTTCCACTGCTCATCAGAAGAATAACTTTCATTTTAGCAAACATTATCCCACCTGAAGCCCATTTTGAGGAAGGGCTTCAAAATTTCACTTTCAAGTCTTCATTTCAGCAGATTCGCTTCTTGAAAGAGAACTTCAGAACATGCTCAGTACCAAAAGGCCTCCTCAGCTCCGTAGCGCTAAGGCATTAAGGCTGCTTGTGAAGCACTAGGGAAGTGCTAACGAAGAGCCATAAACCAAATAAAACAAATGTTATTGTTAAAGAGCAGATTATCTGTAGTACTTCAGAGGCAACTTGGACACCGAAGAAATAAGCACTCTGTAGTTTCAAATTATTTTTACGTTTATCCCACTGTGGAAAACATTTTATGAGGCCAAGTAACACTGAACAATAAGACTGCTAAATACTAAACTGATGTAGAGGATGCAAGATGTCAGCCTCAGGAATTTCATCACCAAAGACATTGTTCAACGTACTTGACACTCCTTCAAAACCACTCTGGAAAAATACAGCTGTCAGAGCACGAAAGAAATCCAGTATTCAAGTGACAGTATCAACAGCACGGTTCTTTGAAATTAAACGGCATGTGATACACCCTGATAATGATTGCAATAAAGAAAGCAGTAAAGAACACTCTGTGAAGGAGGAGAAAGATGCCTACTATAACTGCCTGTAAACAACTAAAAAGAATACAAAAAAAAAAAACCATAAAGATTAACATATTATCTTAGTTAAAAAAAAAACCTATGCAATTAAAACTGGACCCAAAAAGAAATATCTGAGATTTAAGACTCAACTAGGTGCACGTATGCCCTAGCATCCTCATCTTATAAAGACGTAAGACCAAGACGACACATTAAGATAAGCATTGTAGAAGCATCACTGCCGATTTAAAATGGGTATTTACTGGAAGTGTTACAGTATTTTATACTGTATAGATACACACTATGAGCACCCAACAGAACAGCTATCTGCTAAAGCATCATTAGCATTAAGAGGGGAACCTGTACAGACAAATGACTCGAGCATATAGCAATCTGAGTAACAGTGCCCTTGCATTCCTCTCCTCCACGCATCTTCATGGCAGTAGGGTGTAGAACAGAATCAGCCAGAAACTGTTCAGGAACAGTTTTATTCTGGCTACAAGATGCAAGTAGACTCCAAAGATATAATTGTGAGAAAGTCTAAAGGAGAAATGCACAAGAAAACTATTAACCTTGGGGAAAAACTCATTCTGTACTTGTTTGCTCTAGAAAGGTTGCCTATAATCATTAAGTAGCAATTACAAGCAATTTAAGGAATTTCCCCAAGAGAATCATTCCTGCATGCAAGGAAACGACTGAACTACAATTCTGGGACAACATCAGTGTGTCAGATGGATTTTCTAGATCCCTCGGACATGGAGAAAGTAGACTTTAGCGTTCTATGTCACCATGTACAGACTGCATAAAATAAAATCGCAATGTGCTCTTGAGATAGGCATAAAGAAAGTTGGCAAAGAAGAATAAAGCATGGCTTGAGAACAAACTTACACTAATTACTGTCATGAGTTATAAAAAAATTGGCACCTACTCCATGAAACGGAGAGATACACAGTTGATTTTGCAGGAGAAACAGCATATTGAAATTTTCAAAAATAATAGCCGAGATAAATCATACTGAAATAATTATAATCATTTTTCTTCTAAAAGCTTCTCAGTATCAGAATGAGGTGGCATACAGAAGTCTCACAACCTTTATATAGCTTTATGACATTTACGTAAACAGATCTTTAAGAAAGATCACATTATGTTGCACATTTACATTCAGCTTTCTCAATCTGAGCAAACTCGGATCTTTGCCCTGTCACCTGCCAGGGGAAATCTGCAGTTGTCACCTGCAGGGCCAGTAAAGGCCTATTCACATTAGAACTGCATCTCTTTCCCAGGCGACTCACATTGCAGTGAAATCTTTTCCTCTCCAAAAAACTTAGCAAGTTATATTTAAATGAAAGTTAAATCACTACAGTTTAAAGAAATTACCTTGATCAACGTGTTCTATGCTTGTTAAGAAACCTTTTATTTGGGGCCAGTGAGCAGAATACGCAGATGAGCAAGATTAAAGCAGAATTGCATCTCTAGTCACCTTCCCTTGCATGTAGTCTTGCCCACATATGAGTATGTTAACATACACGGGAATATATACAGGAAAAAAAACAAACAGAACCCATAGAAAGGAGACAGAAAGACTCAGATGCAAGTTTCAGGGTAAAATCAACTTTCAATCACTGCAACACTTCTAATTGACTGCAGTTCAAAAACGAGTACCTTTTTTTAGTGATTGAGATGTGCATCTGAAATACAGTTAGAAACTCAGATGCAAAAAAATAATATCACTAAAAAGAAATCAGTATAATAATTTGACTTGGGTGTTCCAATTGAAAAAAAATAAATGAAATTGCTCCGAAAAGGACATCCTACAAGTCTTCTGTTATTGTTGCAGTGATTGCTGTCAAAAACACTATCTTTCCTTGTTTAATCACTAATTTCAGGGGGAGGAAACACAACCAACTACCACAGCTTGGCCTGCCCCTTGGGCATCACTGTTGCCATTGGGGGAAGGACCTGCTTTCACGGTGTGCAAAGGCCTGCACAACATTTCTGCACTGATAAAGGCACAGTGAAAGAGTCCTATACCCACACAAGAACTTTGGGGTTTAGACATCCATGGAGCTTTGAGGTGAGATTTAAGAAAGTCCTGCTACCTCAAGATGAGTACCTTATGCTATACATATCACGACACATATAGGTCTCTCCAAGTAATTGATCCTGTACACTGAAGGCAGAAGTAAAGAAGTCTAATGATCTCACCTAATTTGCCTAGTAAACATGGTACTTCCCTCACAGTATCCATAACAACTATTAAAAAACAAGCAAAACAAACAACAATAAAAATTCATTAGCCACTTTTTCTAGACTTGGACAGTAGGTGCATAGGCTAGAACAACAGTTGGGAACACCACAAAACTCCCTAAAAACTGTAAAAGCCAATCAACAAAAGGGAGACACACTGCAGGCTGCATACACTAATTTCTCATGGAAAGGTGAGTTATCTTCCTTCCCATTAATGAAATGAATACAGGTTCCTATCAGGTTCAAATTTCAGTTTTTGAAGCTTATTTCCTGAAAAGTTCTCCTAAATTCTTCCTGGTGCCTTTTCTACATCCTGCATCCAAAACACACGATGCTGTCAGTCTGAAATTACGCTGTAGGTCTGCATCCCCTGTTCCACTGCTTTGTCCTCAGCCTCTACCTGATTCCAGCTAGGACCAGCATTCCGTTTTCCAGCAAAAAACGGCAGCAGGGCAGGTCCATAGGTGAAGGATATAGAGAACCTAAACCACTTTGCAGTAGCATATGTTCTCACTGCAAGCAAGCTTCTTTAACTAGCAATACTGGCCCTGCTTCCTTTCCCCTTACCTTAAACTTTGCTAATTTTACTTGGATGGAAACAGACAGTTGAACTGTTATATGCATGAAGAAGCAAGTCAGAATTCTTGTCATTCAAGCCCTTTCACTTCTTGCAGTTCTTCTGCAGCACTGTAGTATCTACTGTCCTCCTCAACACAAAAACAAGAGCCCAATCTACCAGAAGACAGTCTGAAACTTCATCAATTACAAATAAAGTTCCCAGCTGTCAGAACAGTGGAGAAGAGCTTGAAAAGACCATTACAAGCATATCATAAGTGGTCAAATAAGTCCAAAAAGGAGCAGTGCTTATACTTCTCAAAACCTCATAACAAAGCTAAAAAGGACTACAGTTTGTTTGCAGGGAATACTGTCAACACTACCAGCAGAAATAGATTCGGTCACTAAAATCTCATCTAGCTCCTTCTATGTGGAATTTACTTCCAAATTAAGATTCTCTTGTGCATTTCTTTACCACCCACACCCCTCCCACACAGTGGGTTCAAGACATCACAGCTTACAGCTTCAGAACACATCAAAACACTGAAAACAGAACAGAGCAAACACTGTAACATTTGTCATCATCAATCCTTACAGCAAACCAAACCCTTATTAGGTACCTCTTCCTCACAACACGTTCAACTCAGAAAAGACAAAATTTGATTCTTACATCAATCATAATGCATCTTCTACAGAAGCCGGACTATCGGGCTTTTAAAACAGAAGTCAAAAATTAGGACATTACGCTCTTTAAAGATTGTGTGTATATATATATATACATATATACACACACACACACAAGTCCTCACCATGAAAACATTCATACTAAAAAAAAGAAAAAGTAGGGATTAAAAGATGATTATCTTCCAGCACAACTTTTCACTGTGCAGTTTCTAGTTTTTCTGCTAAATTACCAGGAAAAAAGAGCAAACTCCTTATACTTCTAAAACGGCAAGGACACGTGCATGCTGTTTAACATCTCGCTGCACACTCCCTGACCGCGGCCAGGAAAGGGTGGCTGCAATTTACATGGACCCGTGTAACGAAGGGGCAGCAGCTTCGTGTACGAAGAGCACAGTCCTCTCTTTAAGGCAAAAAGCTCGGGGTTTCACCTCATTCCCTGACGGGGAGGCGAGGGCTCTCCCTCGCGCTGGGGTTTACCCGCAGGGACGCTCCCGTCCTCAGGACTCCCCAAGCACGTGCGGACGAGCAGGGGGCTCCGCGTGAGCGCTCATGGAAGCGGCGAGGGAGCTCCCGCCTCCTCCCCCTCCCGGGCCCGCAGCGGCAGCTACGCGACCCCAGTCCGCCCCGGCGCCCCCGGGCCGGCGCAGCAGCCGGGCCCTGCCTGCGGGAAGCGGCTCCGCGAGAAGCCGCGCGGGCTCCGCCTCGCCGCGCGCTCCAAGGGGCCGCCCAAGCCGCGCTCGCTGCCCGGGGAGGCTCCTCCGCTCCGGCCCGGCAGCCCCCAGGGCGCCGTCTGGAGTGCTGCGACCCGGGCAGCTCCGCAGGGATCGCCGCGCCGGGAGCCTGACCGGGACCAGGCCGCACGCCATGTCCCTGTCCCCCCCCCACCCTCCACGGCCGCGCTCCGGTGCGGGGCTCAGTACCTTTTGGGCGCTGCGGGCTCCATGGCGGCAGCGCCGGGCCGGGCTGGGCCGCGGCCGCCGTGCAACTTCCCTCCCGGCTCCCTGCCCCTTTAAGCGGGGCTCGCGCCCTCCCTCGGCCGCCGCCGCCCGGCCTCGCCGCCGCCACTGCCCGCCGGGCGAGGCCCCGCCCCGCGCCTCTCATTGGCTGCCCGCCACACGCCGTCGCCCGCTGATTGGGTGAAGTGGACGTCGCGCAGAGCCGCGGGGCCGAGGCCCCGCCCGCCGCGCGGGGCCTCTCGCGGGAAGGGTGGGGGGGAGTCTGAAGAGGGAGCGCTCCCGGCACCCTCCGCGCGGCGGCCGCGGCCCGCGGGGCACGCTGGGAAGTGTAGTCTTCCGGCGGGGGAGATGGCGGCGGAGAGCGCGAGGGGCGGTGGCGCCGTTGCGCTCGGCCCCGTTGGTCGCTCCGGGCGTTAGGCGGCGGGCGCCGGTTCGCGGTGCTGCCCGCTCCGTGCGTTGGAGCAGCTTTGGGCTGCTGCGGGAGCGGGCTGGGAGGGGAGGGTGTCCAGGTAGTGCTGGTCGAGACCGTGCGGGAAGAGCGGAGCGTGCGAGGCGGCGCCGCTGCGCGCGGGGGCATCCTCCGCGGCCGCTCCCGCCACCGTCTCCGCGTGCCCGGCTCCCGCTGCGCACGGGCGGATCCTCCTCGGCCTCCCCTCGTGCGAGCCATGCGCCAGTGCTGCCATCATCCTCATCCTCGGGGCCCTTAGCGGGCGCCGGCCCGTTGCTCCCCGGCTGTCACCCGGAGCAGCTCCGGACCCCGCGCCTGGATGTGTCTCGGGAGGCGTCACGGCCCTGGAGCCGCTGGCTCAGCAGCGCTCGGCCCGATGCAGCCCGCAGGCCTTGGGCCTTCGTGGGTGTAGGGGCCCATGGTCAGCCCGGGGCGCGGGTCCTTCTCTGCTGTGCAGCGTTCCAGCCCCGGCGGGTGCTGGTCAGCCACGCTGCTCCTCCCTGCAGGCAGTGCCCGGCATCTGGCCCAACGCCGTGAGGTTCCTCTTGCCCATTTCCATAACCCACTGAGGCCCCCTTTAATGGCAGCACAACTGTCCAGTGGTTCAACATCTGTGCCCAGTTTTTGTATCAGCTGTGAATGTGCTGAGGACACACTCAGTCCCACTGTCCAGGACATGAATGAAAAGGTTGTTCAATAACAGCATTCGGCCTCTGTGTGACTATAGTGACTGATCTCCAGCCACTGATGACAACGCTCTGAGCTCGGAAGCTTGGCCAGTTTTCACTCCACCTCACTGTCCACTTAACTCCATCTGTTTGTCTATGAGGGTGTTATGGGAGACCGTGTCAAAAGAACTCCCTAAATCCAAGATAAATAACATCCATTACTCTCTCCCCATCCACTGATGCAGTCATGTCATCACAAAACACTATCAGACTGGTTCAGCACAAACCCTCCTTCATAATTTTCTTGTCCAAGAACGTACTTGTCCAGCTTGTTCAAGAAAGGCAAATTGAGATGTTAGCTCTTCCCAGCAAGTGATTTACTACCACAGTCTCCGCTTCTGAAAAATACCCTGATCACCAGATAATTGGGGGAAAGGGGAACAGGAGCATCTGCCGTCTCCACTGTTCAAGACGGAACAGTTCAAGGAAGCCAAGATGACTCAACAGAAAAAGTGAGGTAACCCGGCTCTGTAGCCTAGTGAGGAGGGCAGTGCCAGAAAAATATGGACTAATTCCGTGCCTTTCTCACTGGCAGAAAGGTTTCAGTTGTGTCTTGCTCGACTAGCTAGAATGCTTTCAAAATACTTTTATGCTGAAAATAACACGTCAACATAGATGCCACAGTATTTTTAAAAATAAATTTATTAATCTATTAACATTCCAAAAGGTATTTTTATTTTACAACACCGGAATAACATGATCTCACCATTGCCCTACAACATGAATTTGGAAACCTTGCTGTGAAATGTAATACTGATTCCGTATTCATTACAGTACCGCAAGTAGCCACTAGCAAAGAAGGAATTTTGAAAGGGAAAACAGTCTCCTACTGTCTCATTCAGGCTTTCCAATAAAGGCAAGTCTGGATGTTCTGGAGGCATGAATATCCTAATAGATTGCTGGTGTCTAGACAACATGGAGATGAGGAAGTTGTGGACAATCTGCAGTAGTATTCCCATAATTTCTTCTAGCCGCAGAACTATATAACACCACCAAGAAGCAGGAGGAAGCAAAGGTTTGATGTCGTCCAATCTTAAGAATTTAGGATAAAAACTTACTGAATTACTGCTCTTCCTTTTAAGTAGTTCATCCACTTCACCGTTTTACCAGAGTGCATTAGGATTCACTTCTCTGCAGAACTGGCATCAACATCAAATACAGTTCCTTAGACGAAAGGGCCGATGAAGACCATACTTAGGATTTGAGTACTATAATTATTTTATATTAAAATATAATTTTGTAAACAAATAAAATTATTTATATTATAACAGCTATAATTATTTAAACTGCGGTAGAATCAGGAATCCCAATGCCCTGCACAAATATCAGGGGCTGTGCAACCACAAACTAGGATGGTCCCCCACACTGTAAATATACGCACCAACGAATCCCAAGGCATCAGCCTCTGCCTCAGTGACACAGAATTCGTAATAAACAAACTGTGAAGGACATAAGTTAATATCTGAACAGCTCAGGTCTGAGTTTCTAGAAGGTATTAGTAACAAGATCTAAATTCCAAATATACACTTCACAGGCAATCATAAACATCACATAAATAAATAACAAGTGTTACAGTAGGGACCTCCTCCCGCTCCTTTGATAGCAATAAAATAAACACTTACTTCAGAAGGTATTAGAGGAAGCTGTTTCGACACCGTTGTTTGTGTAGACAAACGGGGGCTGTTCCTGGAGAGCACGGGACCCGCCAGCCCACCTTTCCCTGCAGATCCGCGTCCCGAGCGCCGTGTGCTCCCACCAGACCGCATCTCCCGGTCCCGCCGCAGCCCGGGCGCCTGCGCCAGCCCCGCTGCCCTCACTGTGCTCTTCGCTGCGCTCTTCCCGTGCTCTTCCCGCTGCAGCCTTCCCGCTCGTTCCCTCTCGTCTCCTCTTTCCTTCCGCGCCCTTCCCGCCCGCAGTTCCCTCCGCAAGGCGGCCGCCCTCCCAATGCGCTGCCGAACCCGTGCGTGGTGCCCAGGGCACCGTTTCCTGTGTTTTTTCCCTCTCTTTCCCCTTCCCGGGCATGGACAGGGCCACGGAAGGGGCACTGGGGCCTCCCCTGCTCGCCCCAACCCCCTGGGGGCTCCGCAGATAGAGGAACTCGATATCATCGGAGACCCCCACTTCTTCATCAAACCTGATTGACGCCGGCCGGCCAAGTCGCCAGTCACTGCGAAGGGGGGAGAGGAAGGGGCTGACGGGCACGCACGGGGCAGAGGGACGGCGGGAGCCTTGTTTCCTTAGGAAACTGGTTTATGAATTATATAGACAAATAGTCAACAACAATATGTTTGCATGTCTCCCGGTGTGATTGCCTGATAGGGATCTGGCAGGCTGAAAGTTAAGGAAAAGGCCTTGAGTGAAATACCAGCTTGTTTATACAGAAGATAAGAAAAACTGACTTCTGCCTGTATTTTTTTCCTACCTATCATGTCTAATGTGAGGTAACCTTGAAGGCTTAGCTGAGAATTTGTTATATAATTCCCTAATCCTGTCCATCATAAAATAGCTGTAAATAAAATAGTGAAAGAACAACATCTTCTCAGATTTGGATTAAAAATTACATTTCTTTTAAAGCAAATCTTTACAAAATTTAGAAATAAAGAATGGCTTTCTCTCTTTACCCCCCCCAATTACCCCTAGCTGAATATGCAATTAATTTTGCATAATGAATTTTGTCTGATAGTTGTTGCTCATTCAGCAAGAGATGCAGAAAGTAAATATTGCAAAAACAGAGCTACAAATTCTGACATTCGTGTTCACCCTCCTGAAATTTGTCTGATTCACAAGGATCCTATTTGTCATTAATAAGCGTGGTAAAATAGTCATAATAAAAATATTAGCTTTACTGCTGCAATTCTTCTCTCTACAAAATACATTTCATTTTAATATCCAAAATATTATTGCTAGGGCTAAATATATTTGTTGATTAGGATAGAATTTTTCTCTCGACGGACCATTTAACTCACAGTCTTGGTAACAGGCTATATATAGACTTACCATTTGCTATTTTTCCTGTTATAGCTCACTATAGTAAAAATAAACCATGGATACAGAGTTGCTATTTACAGTTAACCACAAAAGATATTCCAATATGTACCACAGCTGCATTGATTGCACTCCTGGGATCTAAGGATCACCATCAACTTGGAAAAAAAAAATATCTTGTTGGTTTGTTAAAAAATTACTGCTGTTGTTGGTGATAACACAGAGTTACTCTGGATTCCCAGCTATATAAAAATATTCATCCTCTTTATGGGGGGCAACTGTCTGTTCTCCAGTCTGAAAAAAAAAAGGTGTGCGGGGACACTGGCGATGCCCGTGTTGGCAATGGAAACTGGTATCAATAACTAAAGAGCAATTGAATCATCATTACTTGATGGGAAGGTATGAAACGAAGCAAACTTCAGCTGTGTGAATAGGGAGCCCCCAGCAAGGCCAGCCCGAGGCTGCTGTCACAGTGGGGGCTGCGTTCTCTCACCTCTTCCTACAGCTCCGGAGCTGAGAGCTGGACACGGCAAAGGGGCATTAGGAACAGAACAGGGGATTTTCCTTTTGAGGGACGATGCTGCCAAGAGGCTAACGGGACCCGTTATTTCAGCTGTGGCACGGGGACGCGTTCCCGTTCCCGAGGGCCTTGGGTGGAGGCGCTTAAAGGAAGGCATAAAAAGCCAGGGAGCGCAAGAGAAACAACGAACAGCAGGTGACAACTGAGCAGAACCCTGTAGTCCTGCAAAGTAACTGCACAGAACTGCAGAAGCTGTGCTGTGAAACGCCTACAGCTTGTCCCTGTTACAGTGCTTTGGTTGGTAAAACCCTTCCTCGTTGTTTCTGAAGTGCATTTCCAGCGTGTTTCAACAACAAATCAAGTGCTGCATTTGCAAAAGGACACTCACTCTGCTGACTTAAAAACCATTGATTTGCAGCTTCCTACTTCCCTTCCACACATAGCTTTCCCAATCAAAACATACCCAGAAGATCATAATTTGATTCCAAGTAAGCAGCTCACATAACATACATGGTTATATCTTTCAAAAATACAATTCTAGCTTTAAACCTTCACAAAAAAAAAAAAAAAACCTCAGGCAACATAATCATCATTTCATGGCTGACTCTGAAGTAGTAGGTCTGATTACAAGATAAGATCCCACAGAAACATACTCAAATACTCAATACAAGAAGGAGAAAAAAAGGGAAGAAAGCTTTGCACTTACATTCCCATTCTGCTCTTAAAAGCAGCAGGAGACCATCCTCACAGCCGCCCCTCTGCCACAGCAACAGCAGAGCAGCAAATCGTGGCGTTTCGCAGGCGTTTCGTCCTTTATAAGGTGCACTGATCCGGGCCCTGCTAATCAAATTTAGTTTAGTTCAACAGGGGGGATTTTATGGCGCCTCTCTGCTCTGTACTAAGATACTGTCACATCGAACAGTAAAACTCTCTGCTTAAGACAGAACTTCCACGTGGCTGAATATGCACAGGTCAGGCTATAAAAATCACAGTAAAACATGAAGGAAGTTACTATCTAGGGATCATAGAAACCATATTAAATTTGAGATCTAATGTTTCCCCCTCTATTTCTTCACTAAAAATATGCTTTCTTAATTACAGGCAGAAAACTAGGGGAGGATTATTTGATCTCTTTAACAGCAGAAAAGAGCTTATCAATCGCTGTTCTACCCGTCCTTACCCAGCTGAGCTGAGCAAGAAAACAAAAATAAATAAAACTTCTCTGCTAGAAAATAAAACAATTTCACATGCTAGGAAGTTCCTTAATGGGAACGGTTCATTTACCACATGAGGCATATTCAGCATCTCACATGCACACAGCTTCCACCTAAAGTGAATCACTCCTTCCAGTCTAGAAAACTGAGGCCCTTTATCTTCCTTGGGGTGGAGTCCATCTCCCCCCAGAGATCCCGACAGAGTTGCACTGCTAATCATTTTAAGATCTGAAGACATTACTTCTTTTGTGTCCATATGTCATGTTTCACTGTCTTCTAAATGAGAGAGTTTAGTGTTTGTGTAACCCTGAATCGGCCGATACACAAGTTTTATTGCTTCATCCTTGCGCTCTCCTGTAGTTCTAAGATAGGAGTTGTTGTGCCGGCAGTATTAAGTTGCTCTTACCTGCTTAAAAATACCTATTTTTAATTACTTAAAGCTCCTTTTAAAATGAATGCACTAATCTGAATATGAGGGTGCACAGGTAAAAACTGAAACGGAAGGAAAAAAAAAAAGCCAAACTAGATCTTTTCACATATATTGTCTCTGCTCAGTAAGACTAACAGATATTAAATCCTCGCTTTATACGATTCACAGTAGGTGGGATATCTCCAGGACGTGATCCAAAATCTGTTTGCTGCAATAGAGTCGTCCTTTGAAATACACTGCTTGGGGGACCAGGTCTCAAAGCCGGGTCCTCTCTAATTTGCTGATGGGAGTGTGAATATAAAGGCGGATTTTTGTATGACTGGTGTTTGAATCCTCAGTCTGATTCATTTCCCAGGAGGATGGAGGAAAGGTCAAAATCCGAGGCAGATCTTGCTAGACACCCCCCTTTATCTGACACAACTTCTTAATTATAATGTAGTAAGTGTATTCGATTAGTAATAATGCAAGGAGGATAAAATAAACGGCATAAAAATGCTGCCCTTATTGTGGAAGTGAAACTAAGAATTTGAAATTTTAGACGCTGAGAAAATGCGCTGCTTGAGTCACAGAGACACTTACGCAACGCTGTGCTCGCTGATGACTCTTTAAGCGGTATGATAATTTTAAGCCAGACTATGTAGAGGAAGATTAAAGCACACGACTGTGTCAGAAGGAACACCTACAAATATCTATATTTCTAGTTACACACAGAATAACAGGAACAGCACTATGAATGCAAATGTTTGATTTCTGCTGTATTATTGAATGGTGTCTGGTTTAAAATTTCAAAATAACCTTTCAAAAACAAAACATCGAAGTCTTTTCGTATTGAAAGGCACTGGATACTCAGCAAAGCTCTTAATCAAATGCCTCAGAAGCAAACTCAAAAGCCTCGCTCTAAAGCACACTGAATCAGGCTCCCAGGAGCAGTTTTTGGCACCTGTTCTTAAAATAAGCAAGAAAGGCAGAGTGCTCTGCACCACGATTATGTGCTGTTTTCCAGGAATTCAGCAATTTCTTGGAGAGATTAAATTTACTGCAGCTTTGAAATAACAGGGTTACTGCAGAGCCGGAATGGCTGCACATCTCCGCAGGGCGGGAGCACAGCGGCCCTCGGGGGGGTTACTGCAGCTAGCCCGTCCTCCTGTTCCGCTCCTCTTTTTACACGCAAAAGGAAAAAAGTTTGTGCTTAATACAATATTTATAGCTATAAATAACAGTCAGCTCCTTTCTAGTTTTACTGCACCAGCATGTACAAGAAATATGTAAAACTATCTATATATTATTGCTACTGCATTGCAAGATGTTGTATATATTGTAAAGCTGGCTGTCTAATAGAAGGCAGCGAAAGACCTCTGCGCTTAAATCTGCCGGAGCTGATGCAGCAATCGCAAACATGTGTTGTTACACTTCTTATGGCTCATCTCCACATGGTGCAGCTGTTGTGTTGGCTGCAGAAAACGCAGGCCCAAGGGAAACAAATTTAATTCAGCTGGGGCGACTTCCACCAAGAAAAGTGTTTTGAGGGGAACAGGTGCCTTACAGTGAGGGGGGTTGTTTGAGGGGGTTCCCCCCAAGTTGTTTTGTTTCTAGGAAGTCTGCTCTAAGGCCTTGTGCCTCTGGTAATAATCTCTCCTACAGCCTGATTTCTAAATAATACCCTTCCCAAAGGCAGTGGATTCCAGAAATTCTAGTTGTGTTTGTTTGCCTTAGTGCCACGGTGGGAAGACCAGCGCGGGGCCTTATCGCTCGCGTTAGGAGCCTCGTTGAGCCTTATTGCCGTTATTGGGATTCCAGAGCCTTAGGAAGGTTTGTTTAATCATGGAGCGAGCGGCCGTGCCGGGGCAGCCCGGGCACCCATTGACACCCACAGCCACCCGGCTTGTTCCAGCTGACAATCGGCCTATTGTGCTGAGCTTGGTTTCCTGCTTTACGTGAAGCATCCTTCTAAACAAGTATTGGTTAATTAAATAAGTAACCAAGTTGTTTATTTATTTAGTCTAGCTTAACAAAGCAATATGAAGTGGATGATGAGTCTTTTTTGGGGTTTTTTTGAACAGAAAGACATTTACCTCGTTGCATGCTCTGATACCGTCTTCAGTTTTGTCATGCATTCCTGGCTTCCCATTTCCTCTGGTGTAGCAGGCTGGAAAATTCGGAGCTGATCTCAGCGGCTGACTCAGCAGCCGTCGGACACGGTGAGCAGCGCATCCTGCAGCGCTGAGGCAGCGGGATCGCCGGGCGCTGGGGAGCCCCGTGTTCCCAGCGAGCTCCCTGCGGGTCTCCTCGGCACGGACTGCACCGGCCTCTCGGGCAGGCGTCGCAGGGGTCGGCAGAGCCTTCTCCTCCCGTGCTGTTGGCAGCCCCTTCTCCAAAGCAGGCTAGCTGAAAACCTGTTCTCTTGCTGCACACATGTCTTCTTCATACTTATCTGTCCCCTTTCTGGCCTGTGGTTTCTTTCTCCAGTTCTCCAGTGAAGGTCAAAATTCCTTTTCTTTGTGGAAACAAGAGGTCCAAACAAGGCCTGATTTTTCACTCGGATGCCAGCCCTCCATCCCTACAGAGCGGGTTCCTCTGGAGATGTGCATGGACACAGCTCTTGGATCTTCCTTCTCAGTTTTTGACTAATAAAGCAAGATATGACAACGAACTTCTGTTTGTCTTTTTACAAGGTTAAGCTGTTTTGTCAACTGCTGCTACAACTGTGTCCTCTGAGTGTCTTATGCAGACCTTGGGCGTGCTTTTCTCGTCATTTTTTCAAGTTTCAAGATTGGAGACCCAGAACTCCTACTGACTTCTTGCTTTCGGATGAATTGTACCATAAACTCTTACTGATCCCAGAAGCTGCCACTTCCAAACCTGCTCTCGCTGTCCTGACATCAATATCTGGCAGGAGAAGCTAGACCAAAATCACAGCCATCCACAAGGAGGGAGGGGTCACAGTTAACAAGAATGAGAGGCAAATGGAGAAGGGAGCCCGTGTTCACAGCAAGCCACCATGCGGTCATTCCTTTTTTTTTTCCATATGAAGAGGAGATATTTTTTCCTGAACATTAGCAAAGAGAACCTATGGAGTAAGACTAAGTGAGAAGAATGCCCGACGGTCACCCCCAGAGACTGGGTAAAGGGGTATGTGGGTTTAAGAGTCACCTCTTGCTTTCCGTGCCATTGGAGTCTGTGCTTATCAGGGAAGTTTTATGTTTGGGCTTCAGGGTCAGATGGTGAGGGCCGTCTCCTCCGAGGGCTTGCAGGCGGCTGCCTGTTCCGTGTGCTGCTGGCCCTCTGCCAGGAGGAGGCCTGCCCATTAGATAAGCGTAGTATTATGATGGCCATTTGCAAAACAGATGAGAGCAGAAATAGCAGGAGGAAATGAGAAACCCAAGAAACCTGCTGGAACTCCCTTCAAATAAGGATCCAACCTCGGAAGGAAAAGTCTTAGATCCTCTGACTGAAAGAAAAACTGGTGAGTGTAAGTTTTCAGCTGCTAGCAGCACTATCACTATCATCCCAAGGGAGATAAAAGCCCCAGTGGAAGAACAGCCACCAAAAGCACCAGCCTGAAGAAATCTAGGAAGGATTCAAGGGAAAAGTTTTCAGGTAATGCTAGAGAAAATCCGTTTATTTCTGAGTTGAAGTTGTTTTCTGAAGATGAAGTCCATGTCCATCCTGGCTAAGGATCCTGCTCAATCATCCTTTCCTTACCCAGTATCTAAGTCGCGTCACGCGGCATCGGGAAGTCATGAGACCAGAAGATTTGACAGATGTCCCCATGGATAGATCCCTTCCAGCTGCACCTTCCACCTCCCTGCCAAAAGCGAACATTCCTGGCGGTGACCTGGCAAAAGGGACCATTCCCCCCAGCAGATCCAGAGCACAGGCAGACCCTGTGACTTTGCAAGTGGATATGGCCAAGGGCCATTCATTTTTGTTCTTTTAATAGCTGAAGTCCCCTTTGCGCTGGTATTTGGAAATGTTGTGACCGGCGATCCTTGGTTACCGTGTTTTCCCTATCAAGGTTTCGCATGGAAATGGAACTGATGGGGCGGAAACGGGAACGAGGCTTTCTCCACCGATAATTTCCTGGCAGAGAAAAAATATTAAGTCATCTTTTTTTAATCGAATACTCTCACCTGAGTAAATATTCCAGCAATTCCAATTTTTAGTTTTATTATCATAGCCTGTTGCTCAAGCTGTGTTTTTGCACTTTGCAGCAATGCTAGTGCTAGGAGCACGTGAAGGTTTTGCAAACTGGCATTGTATTTGGTTCTTTTTACATTTCCACACATAATCTGCATAGCATTATTAAATCTTTCCTGTACATTATTTAGCCTCTGGGATCAAATGAAATCATGCACAACTGGAGCTCTCTGGGCTTTGACAGATGTCCTCTGGCAGATTTTTTGCAGTGGTTTAAGTTGTTTCTGCTCTCAGCTATTTGCTTGGCGTTTTCCTGGAATGGGACGTATCTCAGCTGCTCTGATGGAAAACACGGATGTCTTAGCTTTAAAAGACGATAGAAGTGGGTTTGTGTTACTGCACGAGGCTGAAATGGCTGGGATGAAGGCACGGTGCTTTCCTCCAGGTCGAGTAGAGGAAGCACAACCTTACGCAGGCAGTTGCTGGAAGCGTTCACGGTAATGGTGTGGACAGCAGGTGCTTGGAGGCGTATCGCAGCATTGAGCCTCTGCTCCATGTGCCATGGGAGAGCGCAAGGAAAACCATTTCCTTTCCTCTATATACCTGCAGATGATTTGTTTTTATATATATGGGAGGGCTTTTTTTCTGCCTTGAGTGTTTTGTAGCCTCTCTAAAAAGAACACTGGCCTTAGGGGCTCTGTCATGCTGCCTGTGTCACCACTCCTCCAGATCTGAACTAAATAAAATAGTCCTCCTGTTGTCCCTAATTTGTTCCCTAAAATTTCTGTATTAATGTAGAAATAAACTTCTTACTGCCATCCATTTTAATAAGTCCAGAGTTTTCTAAACAATTGAGCGTTGAAATCTGCAAATAAGCTTAAGAATGTGTCACTGCGCTCACGCAGTGTGCTTTAGTTTTAAGAAACCACAGCTGCAACAATCAGATGGAAATTTGACACACACTGGATTGAAGGTGGTAAGGATTAAAGGTATGGAATTAGAAAAACCTTGCTGAACTGCTGAACAGAACACAGCACATAAATCAATGCCTAACTTTGGCTCAGCTTTGCCTTATACAAGTATGCAGCAGCGCAGCTTCACAGTTATCAGTATTTGTCATCTTGAATATCAGTACAGATGCCAGATGCAAAAGAGGGGCCCAGCAGGAACATGGGGGATGAGGAAAAGCAAATTAATAATTTCAGTGACAATGTACACTGTTTTGATGTGAAACAGAACTTCTGTAATATTTCAAGGAACGTACATACAAATATATATATATGCATGGACAAAAGCTGTTGGAAATCAGCCTTTGACTTCAAAATGTGCCTGATTAAAAAGAATACTGATAAGAATTAGGAAGAGAGCAGCTGGAACTTTGATTGCAGTTATGTTTTCTTCTGGATGTTTATTTCTAGATCACTTTTGCAGCTGCTTTTATCTACTCCTTAGAAGTTCTTATAGATTTGAGGAACCATTAGCTGTAAAAGTAAACATTAGCTTGGTCTGTTTTTATGCTCCTTCTTTAAGCTATTTTGAGGAGGGGAGAGATAACATTAGACTAATGCTGAACTAGATCAGAAGTAAGTGATGCTCTGTGCAGCTTGTTAGCATTTCAGGCTTCACCTGTAACTCCTAACAGGAAATCAAGGATTTCTAATATTCCTCTTTACCAAACACAAATAAAAATTTGTAGGAATAAAACTCTTCAGAGAAAAAAAAAATCATCTGCATTTCAAACCACAATGCTTTCAAGTACACCTCCACTATCTAGGTATATGCATGGTTCCCGATACCAATCACACTGCCTTTCGGTATCTGCCCCCTATAAATATTGTGCTTTGAGTAAAACAGATCCGCAGATGTGGCTTCACTTCGCTCTGATTTATTTTGTTATGGTAGTTGTTTAAGAGTGCTTTAGTAACTGTGTTTTCGTGTTTGCTTAAGAGCCGTCTACTCGGAGACGCGGCGAGGTCAGGGTTAGCCCTGCGTAACCTCAGCTAACCACTGTTACCGGGGTCCACAGGGGTGCTGGCCACGCTGCTGTGGCCACGGGCGGGCTCTCCCGCCGGCTCCCGCCGGGATCAACGCGCTGCCGGCAGCGTTGAACGGACTCGCTGCCTCCTCCCAGCAGGGATCCCTGCCGCGCTCCGCTGGGCACGCTCCGCCTGGCAACGTCACGGAGACCTCCCCGCTTCCAGGTTTAGCCAAGGTCCAAGGGCCGGATGGCTTTCACCCAAGAATCCTTTCGGGTGGCTGCAAGGGTCTCCTTGCGGCGCCTTTGCTGGGCTCAGAAAACAATTTTTCACTTACCGTGATGAGCTTTGGTTTCTCTCTCGTTAACGTTTTTGTTAAAAATGGAGGCTTCCTCGCGTCATCCGTGGACGTTATCCCAGGCTCCCTGAAAGCCTCCGGTGTCTCTGTTGGCATTAATCCTTGCTTTGTGTCTACCTTTCTGCCCAGCAAGGCCGGCATCCCAAAGCATGCCCACAAACTCAGGTTTGCAGTACGGCTGATATAATATCTTTTTTCTCTCTTCAGGGATCTGCAAAGCTGAGAATAACTGGCCTCCAGGCAGCTCCACTTCTGCTGCAGTGTAATGTCCTTTCAGGCTTTCAGTTCCCTGGTGGCTTAAACGAGTTCTATTGTGGAAATGAATAGGTTTTGTATTTTTCTTGGAAACAGTTCCCGAAGGGGCATTGGAAATAGCAGTATAAGTTTTGTCAGCATATCATGGTCAAATAGTAGGTCAAATAAATGAAATAGCTAACGCAAGAAAGACAAAGATGCAGTAATAATTGGTATTATTTACTAGACATCAGGCACACCATCAGGGTGAAAGAGAAGAAACTTCTATTCAGCAGTTTTCAACCTATGGTTTACCAGCCTGCAGGAGTTCCTCAATGACTTTTGTGAGGGTCTATGAATGGAAACAAAGGAGAACAAGTTTAATGCCAGTCCATTGAGGAATTTCCATCCTGGAAAACAAAATAGGAATTCATGAGTAAAGAAGATTTAAATCTCTGATTTAGCTTCAATGCAAGTCATGGGTCTTGAGTGCCTTCTGTGCATCGTCAGCTTGCAATATCCAGGGGGCCAAAACTGTCCATCATGATACATGAGGTTTGCATGTTGGCAGTGCTCCCATCTGAAGGACTCCACTACCATGGGATGGGATGGGATGGGATGGGATGGGATGGGATGGGATGGGATGGGATGGAGGACTTCTTACTTAACCAGAGAATGTTCTGACTGGCCCCTGCCCAGCTCAGATATATTCCTGAACCAGTTATAGCTGCAGTCCCAATCTTAGCTGCCTGTGCAGCCTCTCCGTGCTCCAGGCTGCCCTCAGCCTGATCCATCTCCGCTGTGGCAACAGGGAGGTCAGTAAAACCCGCTCGGAGTTCCTGGGTAAAAGGGTCGTTCCTTCCACACCACAGGCTATATCCAAATCGACCCCGATATTTGTCTAAGCTGTTGGGAAGCCCCCCACACCCTCCGTGACCAAGGTGAGCAGCACACCAGCAAGCTCCACGTTGGTCCACGTCCCTCCACCTGACCCCGCTCTGCGCCTGGGTGGTGGCAGCAGGAGGGAGCCGAAGGGAGCACCAGCATCTCACAGAGAGACAAGGTGCTGGTAGCAGGTGACCAAGTGGCAACCATTTAATTCATGAAAAGCAGCAGGAAAGCAGACAGGATGCAAAAAAATGCCTAAAATGGCAACTGTCCTTTTCTGTTGTGCTTTTTTTTTTATAAGCTTTTATTTATTTATTTTTACGAGGTGATTTGAAATTAATGGCCCTGGTTCAGGAAATCCTTTAGAACAGCAGTAAAACACGTGCTCAGCATGTGACTTTGGCACATAAAGACCCTGAAGCACCTGCCTAGGTACTGCCTGAGCACTGATGGACTTAAGCGTGCGCTTAAGTGGTTTCCTGGATCATATCCAAAAGAGATACAGGGCTGTGTTTGGCTTTGGCAGCGACTTTTAAGAGTCTTCATGTGCCTTACCATAGTAAGTTTTCCCTCCATTTCCTCCTCTTTCAGGAATCCTCCATCCTTTAGCTTTGAAAGACCCTTCCAAAGAAGGGCAAGGTTTATCTGGACATCCCAGGCGTGAGCCTGCCCAGGAACAACTGGTACTTTTCCATAATACCCATTGTTGTGCTTTTCTTTGAATTAGATGCCGCAAACAATAGAAAAAACATGCAGCGATTTGCACAGACATTGTGCACATCTGTAAGTGATGATTTGCATATGCTTGCACCGTGCTTGTAATACCCCGAGCATATTTGAAATGCTTGGTAGTATCTCAGCTTATAACATAATTTTTTGCCACAGTTTATACATCTAGAATGCATGCTGAAAACAGGAAATACACATGTGGAGGCTAGGTAAAAGGGAATTACAGTATACGCATTATATTCAACAGAGTAGTCCCAATTTAAGAGTATCATAAGCACCAGACTAGCATAAACAAATCACTGCTTAACCCACAGATGTATCTAAAGACCATATGTATCCTGCCTGTTTACAACTGGAAATAAAAAAAAAAACCCTATGAGCTTTTCCATTGTTTGCTGACTTTCACCGTAGAGTATTAATTTTATTTGTGAAAATGAGGCTATTCCCTTGGATATAAAATAGTTCTTGAAAGGAAACAGAGTGATTTAATACGAGCCGCGGGACAAGATGTATGGCGATGGAGATCTCGTGTCCTGGGTGAGCTACGCGGCACGAGACCACACGCGCAGCCGCGCTCCTTGGGCCCGTGGGCTGTTCTTACCCGGCGCCTCCCCGCCGTTTACCCCGGCGGCGGCAGCGGGAGCCCCAACGCCGCGGGCAGCGCGGGCAGCGCGGGGGGCGCAGGCGGCCCGCGGGCTCTGCGCGGCCCCGGATCACCAAATCCGCGCGCGGCCGGCGCTGATGCGGCCACCCAGGCGCCGCAGCGGAGCGGAGGGCAGAGCCGCGGGCGGCCGCGAGCGGGTCTCCCTCAAGCACCACCACCAGCCCCCGAGCGTCCTCCCCGTCGGGGCTGGGAGGGAACCCAAATGCCGCGGGAGCCGCCCGCGGTGCCGGGGCGGCCGCGTGGAAGCGGGGCCGCGAGGCCGGGGCGCGGGCTCTGCCCGGGATGCGCTGCTGCACGGGGAGGCTCTGCGCGGCCGTCGGGGAGCCGCGGCGGCGAGCGCGGCCCCGCTGGGCCTTTCCACTTGTTGCAGGAGATGCCCCGGGGTCGCCTGTGCTTCTGGGTGCGGAAGATAACGGGGAAACAGCGAGGGAACGGCGGCAGCTCGGCCTCCCGCGCTGCTCCCCGCGGGCCGCGCCGCCGCAAGGTGCACGGGCGGCCGCGCTCGGCGCCGCGCCACGCGCGTCC
>PTEX01000003.1:3272745-3343581 GCA_003342815.1 Eudromia elegans | reverse complement strand
AGCGCCCCGGGACCCGAGCAGCGCCCCGACCCCCGCGCAGCGCCCTGAGCCCCGCGCAGCGCCCCGGGACCCGCGCAGCGCCGCAGGCCCCGCTCCGGCTGCAGCCCGGCCCCCCTGCCCGCCCTCTCGCCCCCTCGAACGCTTCTTCTCCACCCGCCGCCCCGACGGCACGGGCGGCGCTAGGGCTGTTGGTCGCAGCTGCCGCCGGGGGGCTCGGCCTGCAGCCTTCCCCAGCTCTAGCCCCGCTTGCGGGGGCACCAGCACCTCCCCACAACATCTGGAGGGCTTGGGGACCTGCTGTTTATTTTTTATTTTTATTTTATTTATTATTTATACTTCTACTCCTTTTTTTTTCTAGTCTCAGGACTCCTTCTACCCGCCTCCCTGCCAACACCCGGCCCTACTACTTCTTCTGCCCAGTTAGCAAAGTAGGAGGGAGCTGTGCTGTGGGGCCTCGACTTGGTGGGTGCGCGGGAGGGCAGGTCCCTGCGCCCCAGCACAGGCCAAGGGGCGGTCGGCCAGTGGCAGGGACGGGTCTCGCCGGGCACAGGCAGCCTTGCAGGGCTGCAGCCTCCCCACTCGCAGCCCTGTGGCGAGCGCGTGCCCTGAACCCTGTTAGTGGGTGCCGAGCCAAACGCAGCGGCGCTCGCCCTGCGCTTGGGTTGGAGGTGCAGGAGCGGCTGCCTCACTCCTTGGGGCTGCTCCTTTGGTCTCTCTGTTACCTCTGCAGAAGGTTACGGCCCCACCAGCAGTGCAGGGAGGGGACAGGACCCTGCAGAAAAGCCCCGCTCTGAGTCAGGACAGGTCGGGCGGGTGAGTGTCCACCGCAGCGGACAGCAGCAGGCAAGGAGGTCTCAGGCACTGCCCACATTTCACAGACAAGGCCTGTCTCTCCATCCGCGCTAGGCCTGCAAGATGGGCAAGGGAAAACAAGTCTCTGCAGCCAGCAACACTTGCTGCTCTGCCGGTACGAACATCTCGCACTGCCCTGTTGTGGGCATCTTCCCAATATCTGATTTCTCCCCATCCGACTTATTCTGCTACTCCCAGTGCATTCCTGTTCTCCCAGTGGTCATTTCCTCCAGTTTCTCTATCTGTATTGTTCTTGCAGTTCCTGTCCCCAGGCCCTTCTGCGTCCCTCGTTGCTTGTTCCCAGCGCCAGGCGCGCACAGGGAGGCTGGGATAACTCCACTCGAGTAAACACCCCTGTCAGGATCCATATGGGCTGATTCTGCTTGGCCCAAGCCAAACTCTACGTGCAGTTGGGAAAAAACTTGATCAGATGAACTCTATCAAAGGCAAAATTAAAACGATTACATGTACCTAAGGTTTTACTTAATTGTTTGGGGTTTCTCGTTTAATAATCTTCCCACTGCGCGGACGCAGCCTGTAAATTTATCTTCCTGGGATTTCAAAAGTTCAGAGGACAGAACAAAGGCTGAAGAGCTGGAGCCAGGCAGTGACAAGCAAGTTTAGCAGTAGGTCCCTTGATTGTTTTTTAAATTTAAAACAGTAGCTATAATCTTAATGTCAGAGGATGATTTAATATCTCTTCAATATCAGCGTCCTTTCCTATGGCACTGACATTTTCCATTCTTGTTTAAAATATCACCTCTCACTGGGACGTTTCAGAGAAAGTAGCAAAGAGTATGTTAAAATATATATATATATATATATGATTTGTTGTTTCTAGACGTGTTTTGCACAGGAACAGGTTCTGTAAATCTATCTTGGTGCTGGGGCTCCTCTTTTTTTTTTTTTTTTTTTTTTTTAATAGCCATAAATTGCCACATCAAATTCCACAATGCAAATGCTAAATACGGTAATATCCTTGTTACTGCTATTTGTATAAACGTGTATAAAGAATCTTCCACTCCTCTAGAGCTCTGCTCTGGCCTGGAGCATACAGCAGAATACGTCTGCAGCTTCTGAAGTGTCCCAAATCACCTTCCTCCTGCTCCTGCATGTTCTTACATCTCCCATCTCCCCTTCTCCTGCACCTTTTTTTCCCCTGCCTCCTCCTTTGCTGGCTCTGGTCATCTGCACCTTCTGCTGTGTCAGAGGTAACAAGGAACTGTAACGGGGCAAGAGGAAGAAGGATGATCTGCATTAAATATTTTTTGGAAAAAAAAGCCCCAAAGAGCAGATGATAAGATCTGCTGTGGTTAAATTCTCTGACCCGGGGACAAACGAGGCAAAAACCTCCTCCTCCTGGAGGTCTTGTCTGCCGGCGCGCTCTGCTCATGCGAGCTGCTGGAGCGAGTGCTGTCCGCAGCAGAGGGTAGAGCTGCTCAGCGCAGCCCACGTGCGCAACGCTCTCCGAGGGCACGATTCCTACAGTGCAGCAGCAGCAGCAGCACTCTGCCTGCCCCAGATAAGCACTCCTCACACCATATGGCTTTGCTGGCTCTGCCATGGCCCATCCCCGTGTCACCAGCAGGCCAGGCAAGCCCTGATCGAAGCGGGACATAGTACAGCAGTTCCCCAGGAGAGTGACACAAGTTTGGCTTGCACCGACGGGAACACCAAGGGAATAAGTCCAGTCCTTTGGAGTTTATCATATCAAAATGCATTATTTTTGGTACTGTTTCTCCCTCCTCCCTTGATTTTTCCTCCAGCTTCTCCTCGCTGCTCTGCTGCTTGTTCCCTCCAGGAGCGTGGGTGCTCATCGTCCTCCTCGTCCACACAGACCCTGCCTCCCATGCCTCATGTCGCCTGAACTCCCATCCTGCTTTCTTCCTGCTGGCTTTTTTTTTGGCCTTGCACCCTGTGCCTCAACCTCCTTTTTTTTATTTTTTTATTTTTCTGGTCAAAATTACTTACTAGAACTCTTTCTTTTTGAACCTACCCTTTCTAAACTCATTCATTACATCAGTCTCTCCCTTAACTCCCGGCTTCTGTCTGCTTCTTTCCCTTTGCTAGCCTAGAGCTCACTTTCCCTGCCCGCTATTTTTCACCCTCTGTCAGCAGTCCTTCGTCCAGAGCACTAATGGATGATGCGCCCACATGGAAATTAGGAGCCATTAATGCCAACTGCAGTGACGCCGGGCACAGGGGCACGGGCTGTCCCCCTGGCTGCCCCTGGGGACACTGCTATGGGCTCCTCCACCTGCATAGCCACAAGGCGCTCCAGAGGGACAAACCAGCCAAGGCAATGAGAGAAAGCAACGTGCCAGCCAGAAAAATCGCAAGGAAAACCGCTTGCAGTTAAGAGCTGCAGCCAGTGAAGCCTCTGCATTGGTTAAGAGGCTATTAAATAGACTTTGCTTTTAACTTTTTAACTGTGTAGTCTTTTACACACAGAGGAGGGACTTTGCTTACTGAAATACATTACATGAACGCCTAGGTGTGTGTAGCTTTTATATCAGTACTGTACTATCTTCCCAGCTTACGTTTCCCTCCTTGCAGAATCTCTTTTCCACCCTAATGACAGAAATTTTTATTGCTTCTTCCTTTTCAGAACAGCGCAATTGTGGCAAAATAGGGTAACTATTAACCAAAGAAATTACTAGTTTTGTTTAAGTTCTTAAAAAAGCAAATACTTAGATTTTTAAAAAAAGGTTTATTATGCATTCAAAATAAAGGCATCAACATCTGTATAAAAAACCTTTTAAAAAATACAGAGGCAGGTGTTTGTGAAAATTTTTCTAGAAGCTTCTAGTTCATTCAACATGAGATGCAAAAATATTTACGTTAAGAAAACGGGACAACTTTTCTACATGAACAAGTTTACAGAAACACGAGGTGTGGGCTTCTGCTGCGAGGCCCCCCGGTGATCCGGGCGCTGCTCGTGAGGCGCAGGTTTCGGGCGCTGCCTGGTTACGCAGCCCCAGAGGAGCTCCGGACGAGCGGGACATGGAGTCCTTGGAACACGGGGTCCCACGGCAGCAGCCTCCCCACTCCATCCGCACTGAGCCGGCAGCACCACCCGTGGGGACATCACGGCGAGCAGGGCCCATGCGTGGGGCAGCCCGTGCAGCGTTTGCTGGCGCCCAGCTCAGCGCACACTGGGGCTCTCAGCAGCAACCCAGGCCCGGGCAAGGGCGCCTCTCAAGCAGCGTTTCGTCATCACGGGGGCCAAGCCCTGCGGGCAGCCTGACTCTAGGAGGTGCTTTGAATCCTGCTGGCGTGGAGAGCACTGAGCTCATCTTGAAGCAAACGGAGGCTGGGTCTACACGGCAACAGGTGATACCAGCGAGGGACCCGAAGGAACCACCCCTGCCTAGAGGCGGCATGGGGTGTTAGGCAATGGCTGGCGCAGACGTGTGCCACTGGCAGGCCCGCCGGGAGCCGCGCAGGGCACACGTCTGCGCTCAGGTCCTGCCACGCCAGGTACCGGCACCACCTCTGCCGGCGGCGCGCGACCAGCGGCGGGGCCCGCGCCAGGCTCTGGCTGGGCTGCCTCAGGTGGCTGGCTGGGCAGGCCGGAGGGCGCTGGCAGCTTCCAGTGGGCAGGATGGGCGCTAGGAATTCCCTGGCTGCCTCTGAGAGGGAGAGGGGGAGCAGCAGGACTGCTGCTTCCCTGAAATTCTCGCAGGATCCAGAGAGTGGCTCCATCGCCTCACAGGGCTGAGCGTTTGGACTCGGGAGAACATCACACACCCCAGGCCTTTGGGTTTCCCTTCGTTCAGAAAGCCCCTGGACTCTGGCTTTGTATGAGGCACCTTAGCCTCCCTTGTGCACATGGGAACTAAACCCCATGGGCTGCAAGTGCCCGAGGCGCCTTCCCGCGGGCAGAGTGCTGCGAGGCTCCCGTGTGGCCCGGCACTGGAATACCGCACGGCAGCCCCCTCGCTGAGCGCCTGCGAGACATCCCAGGTGTGCCAGAGCATCTCGGAGACCTGCTCACTGTCCCGGGGAAAACAGATCGCTTTTCTTGTTTTAGTTTTGCTTTCCCCCTGTCCCCCCAAGAATAAGGGGAAGCAAAATCTTTTTTATCCCTTTTCCTTTGAGATTAGGAACACTCATTGTCTCTGAAATTGCCAGCCGACATCCTCTAGCGTCACCACCTCTCAACGCTCTGAAGATGCCTCGAGGGGTGTCAGTCGTGCTTCATGTCAGCGTGCCTTGATGTATTTCTTTGGCTGGGATTGAAAGGTGCAGTCTTTAAATCTGCCGATGACCCATTTTGCATGGATCACTGATGTGCTAGAATGTAACTGCTCCTACGTATCGTGTTAATGCAAGTTTGCCTATCTTCAAAGCAGCCTATAGGCCCTGTGCCACACCGCATGCGCGCACAGGGAGAGCTCATGCTGGTGCCCCTGTATGAAAGCAGTGCGAGCGTTTCAGGTTTGGTGCTGTCAGCACTGGTTATGAGCATTAGGTGCTTTCATTACTGTGTTACAGTGTTCTATTTAACCCCATTTGACTCGATAAACACAGGGAGCTGAATTATGTTAATCTGGGACCACCATAGTTTTAGCAGTCAGCGGTCGAGGCAAATGTTTGCAGGTACTAGAGCCTCCTCTCCTCCCTGCGTCTCTGCTTGGCTGAATTTGGTAGCAAGGGCAAACACTGCCCATGTGGAAAAGGCCCAAAATTCCTACGGGAGTATTGCCTGCTAGGTGCCCTCACAGCCCGTGCCGGGCACTGCTCGCACGAGTCCTCTGGGGAAGACCTGACAGACGAGCACTACTCCAGCCATCCCAGCACCGACTGGCCGCGATGGCTTTGGGAAGTCCAGCCTTCCATGGCCTTTCTGGCACAGCCCCTAGTGCAGGCGTGAAGGCAGATGACAGCGTGGCTGCATAGGCAGCTCTAGCCACATTCAGACTGCCTCCCAGGGCAATGTAAATGCTGCTCCTCTGGCCTGTGCCCAAGGGGTGTCCTTGGGTTCAGAGCTCCTTCAAGACTGCCTGGCTGTGGTACAACGTAAATACAGCCCATGAATTAGCCCAGGAGCTGGTTCTGCTGCAATGACTCATATAACCACACAATTACCCCATGACTCTGACTCTTATTTTCATACTGTGGCCTCCTTTTCCCATTCCATGCTAGAAGTGATGGTGACCAAGAGGACTTGTCCCATCCTAGAGAGGCACAGACATGGGCAGCAATAGAAAAGCTCTGTGAAAGCAACACAGTCTTCAAGCCTTGACTTACATATATGGAAAAACAAATCAAGTTGGGTGAGTGGGTCAGATCCTGCCCAATTTCTGTCGCTACGTGACTGTTCGCCTTCTATCTTCCATCACAGAAAAGTGCCTCTTGAAATAACGAGCACGTAAGGGGGCACCTGGCAGCTCGTACCATCACGTCACGCTCTTCCCAAGCTAAAACCTTGTCTTTGTCATGATTCACGTTTTCAAACTCCTATTTAAAAATGAAATATGGTTTAATAGTTTTTCTACAGTTCAGCTATTGGCAACACAAATGTTTCTGAGTCTCATTTCTCTAGTTAAAAGCAAATCAAATCCCAGACACAGAGACTTCAATGAAAAATCGGATTGCGAAGTCGTCGCGTGGACCTGTCCCTTGCTGGAGGCCCCAGGGGCTGCCTTCCCCCAAACCACGCCACATGCCCCAAATCGGCGGTGACCGCAGCACAAGGGCCGAGGCCGTTCGCTTGCAGGGACCCTGCTGCCTTGGCCTCCCCTGGCCCTGCAGATGCCGAGTTTGTTTGTTTGTTTGAACAAGACTTTTCAAACCGGGAAGCGAGTGCAGAGGCAGAGGAACAAGTTACTGCAGGGAAAACAGGGGGTGTGAAAGTTCAGCATCTCGGCGGCTGCCAAGTCACTGTTCTCACGTGTTCCTTAACCCCCTCGTAAACACGGAGGCGCTCCCCTCGCGCACGCGGGGCCCGCCGGCGCTGCCGGCAAGGCGCTGCCGGGTCAGCGCTCGGGGAGCTTTGCCGCTGAGCGGCGGCTCCCCACGACCCTGCCCTGCGGTCGGCTGTTTGCCTGCCTGAGCTCTGGGGTGCAGCGGCCTCGTCTCCCTAAACACCGCCAGCAAAGTCGTCGTTCAGGGGAGGAACAAGCCAGGGGCTTCCCAACTCCGAGGTCGTCGCCCCGAGTGCCGCCTGGACGCCGCCCTGCCTCAGGTGACAGAAACGCTTCGGGTTTTGGCAGCGGGGCGTTGCAGATGGGCGCCGTACGGGCTGTTGAGCCCCGTGCTGTGACAAGCGGCCGCCTTCAGCTCTCTATTTTCATACCATTATTAACAGTTTATCACAACGGCCTTGGCAGGACCGGGGCCGTGTTGCCACAGGCGCTCTATCAACAGCAAACAAAAAAAACCTGTAGTTCCAAAGCGGGGCATCTGCAGGGCCCCCAAGCACCTTCCCGCGTGGGCGAAGGAGATGAAACCATTTTAAAAACAGATTTAGGGGCTGTCTCTGCCAGGCCTCAGCGCGCAAGGCCTGGTCAGTGCCTTGGGGTGGCTCTGCAGCTGCCCAGATGTTGCAGTGTGGCGGGCATTGCCCTGGCCCAGGCACCCCCTGAGGGAGTGACGCCATCTTATCACGCCATGATGATGCTGCTGGTGCCTCGCATGGGCAGGGCCGTGCACAGCGGCCGGTGGGCAGAGGCCGAGCGCGTGGCGGGACGGCGGCCCTGGCCGCTGCGGTGCCGCTGTGGGCGGCGGGCAGTCAGGCTGGCAGCGGCGCCCCGGGTGCCGCGGTGCTGGCGGGGGCCGGCGTGCGGAGACCTGCCCGCGCAACCCGCTGCGCCGTATTAAAACCCAAGTAGCTGTGGGCCGCATTGTAAAACTAGGTGGGCCTCATTTGTCTGTCCCTACTGTAAGCCAATGAAACCTTCAACACAGCCAGACTCTCACCTTTTTACCCATTTGAACGAAAACGCATCACTAATAAAAGAAAATGACTCACCTAATGCTAAACCTGAGCTCTGCAGATCAGCTTTGATCACATCCACTGACGTTTGGATAACTGCGTTATTATAACTAAAACATCTTTTAAACTTTTTTTTTCTCCTTCCAGACGCTCATTCTTTAAACTTTGCTTTGATCACTGCGCATATCCTTTTCAGCAGAAATTTGTCCACAGAGGGTGAATTTTTTTCATTTGTTTTTCATATGGCTTCTCTTTCCTTTGTTCGTATTTTAAACCAGGGAAGCCACCCTTCAAGCTAACCCTCGTAATAAAAATGCAGCTACTGTGCGGCTTTTAACAACTCATTTAACTCATCCGTGGCTTCGTTTCCCTATTAGCAGCCCAGGGAAAGCAACACTTAATTATGCAATGAGGCTGATCATGAAGCTTAATTAGGTATTTTTGTAGGTTAAAATACACGTTTGCCAAGGGCTGAGGAGTTCACTGCAGTCTCCTACAACAGCAGCATTGCAAAATGCTTTATGAAAAATCCTTGTTTCAGAAGCTACCTTTGAAAGTGTCTAAGCACTTGGGTTTCCAAATGAGAGGCAGATTAAAGTAAGTGGAAGCAGGAATGTGTCCGGGCAATTACAGGGAAAGGCTGCAGTCCCTGGAGCTGGCCTGGCAAAAAAGCGCCCGTGCATATGTGTATGTATGTGAAAATGGCACTCAGCATTAAACAAACGCTCCTGAGGATGAACATTAACTTTACTTAGTTATAAGGGAAAAAAATACACATCTTGTTATAACCTTTTGAGGCAATTAAACTTAGTTTAGCATGAGAAAAATATGTTTATAATTGATGGTCTCCCCTTCCAAGTAAATAAAAATACTATATAAATTTTAATTTGCTAATTACTCCTAATTGTTATTTGACTTTGCAGCTGGCCAAGGTAGACGCAAGCCACCTACTCCCCAGGCGGGCAGCTCGCAGGCTCTGCAGTCGAGATACTGCTCGTTAGCTTGGGTTTTGTTTTGCAGCCTGGGCAGGGTTTTTGTTATAGCTTGCAACAGCGCTGGATTAGCAGCAAAGAATCTTCCAGCCTTCCAGGTCTGAAGCTCTTGCACCCTTTGCAGTACTCTAGAAGACAGAAGTCCGCGTGTTGGGAGGTGCCGCGCCGTGTTGCAGCCGCGCCGCCCGTGCGCCGGCGGAGCCGTTTTGCGAGCACGCCTGCACGGCCTCAGAGAGAGCGAGCGGCTCCGCTCCGCAACGCTGCTCTCGCCAGCACAACTCTCTATGAGCACGCACGTTCGCAACCATCAGGCCCCCGCGAACATTAAATCCACACCAAGCTGCTCATGGAGTGTTTTCCCAAAACACTTTAGGCTTAGGAGCCCTATTAATATAAATCTGCTTTAAACAGGAGATCGTCATTTTTTAACACAGACATTCTCTAATATTTTCATGATGTGGCTCATACCTTAATAGATAGCAGTTGTGATCCTAGCCGCGCAGGCCACAGTTGCATAACATATTTGTGGTAATGAGAACCCTTGCCGACATGGAACATTAATATTAAGAAATTAATGTAAGGAGAATCTTTAATGGTTTTTTATCAGTATCTAATGCAATTTAGCAGTTAGCAGAAGGAACAAATTCAGCACCAGGTGAGTAGCCAGCTCTTCGGAAACCAGGGTCACCGGCCGTGCTTTGAGACCCGCTCTTTTGCCTTGGTGCCTGGGGAGCAGCATCTGCTTTGTAAGGAGCAGCACAAGTAACACTTCGCTGAGGATGCAGCCTGGCGATCTCAGCTGTCACAGCCCCTTGCCCACAAGAAAAAGGCTCTTGGCACAAACATTTTTCACGTACATGTTCTTTCTATTAATGCACATATCTTGAAAGTCCGGAAGTTTAGCCGGGCAGGAGAACAGACTCCTGCTCCTGGCCACCTACAAACAATAGAGTTAGAAGAAATGTTATCTTTCACTCAGCAGCATCTGTCAAGTCCTCTGGCAAAACAGAAGTGCTGGCTACTCGATACTCCTTATTTAATGCCTGTTTTAGGAGGCATGCGGCTGCAGCAAGGAGTGCTACACGGCAGCGTGCAGGCACTGCAGCCCCACACGGGAGCGGGTCTCTCTGCCCCTGCGGCAGCCCCCTGCTCCTGCTGGCACCGCGTCGCAGAACTACCCCTGTCACATAACACGTGCACAGCACGGCTGGCTCTCTGCTTTTGCTATGGGTGAGCTCCACAAGGGAACAGGATTTAGAAGGCTGTGACTTTTTGGCTCCTCCTTGGATTCTTCTTGAGTATTTCCCACTGAATATTGAATATTGGCATATTTCTTCCCCTCTCCCCCCTTTTTATTATTAGGAATGTGGGTATCATCCCCCTTTGTTTCCCAGGGATTGTGGATAATTGAAACAATGGAAGCACTAGGTATCTCAGATGATATGATGGAAATCAGGGAAGTAAGGAATTCTTGGAAGAAAAGCCATTTTCAGATTCAAACAGGTTGAAATAGTGTTTTTGTTCTGTTTAACTTCTCCATAAATTACTGAAAACAAGCCTGTGGGAGGGAGAACACTTCCTTGGTAAATACTGTACGTTGCCTGCTTTGTTTCAAGGATTCTGCAAACTCCTAAAAAGTCTTTCCAAGTCCTCCCGGAGAGACATCTGTTATAAGAGGAAAGGTAGTGCTTGAATGATAAACATTTGAACAGCAAATCCAATTCCCTTCTCTGCTTTGCTGCTTTCATGCTGGATCATTTTTAACGTGGGGCCCAATTCTGCAGCTTCTGCTTTCAAGCGGGTCCTATGGACACAACGGTGGCTGCTGACCTGCTCTGGGCACAGAATCAAGCCCCGTGTTCCTAAATCCTTTCCCTTCACTAGGCATTCTTACAGACCAAAGGAAGCGAAGCGAAAAGAAAGCCAATCATTTTCTGCACTTCTTTAAAATAAAACTGAAACAGATGACAGTAGAACCCTGCAAGTGAAAGATAATAATTATTTTCTGACATTGACATTACCTCTTTGTGAGAAAACCTCTACTGCTCATCCTCCCATTACTGAGAGTCCATGTAATTGTATAGGGCAAGGCTTATTTTATCACACATTATAAGAAGGAGCACTATCACTTAATATCTTCCTAGAAATCACAATTCAATGGCTTTTTCCTGAGCTTTCAGGATCTGGATAGCTAGTTTTACTCATATCAGAGAGAATTTCTTCTCCCTAACTAATTCAGAAAACCTTTTAAACAGATTGATCAGCAATATACTAATATGCATTATATGCTCAGATACTGGCACTAGTTTGATCATGCTGTTGTTACATATAAAACACAAATATTTGAGTCTGTACTTTGAATGTTCATCTCATGTATTTACGTCCAAAAATATTTAAGACACACCATGTAGATGAGAATTACAGTTCATTTAAAAGGAAACTGCATAATCCAAAATATTGTAAAATATATTTTCCATGAAAACTGCTTTCATTGCAATTAACTTTTTTTGCCTGTCTACGCGTTTTTATATATAATGTAAATAGTACAGTTGTATTTGCACACACATACATTGTTCCCCAATACATATGATTAATGAATAAAATAATTGCATTCATCCCAGTAACAGTAAAACATGCATTTGATCCAATCACACTGCAGTTTTCTGTCATGAAAATGCAGCAAAACATTGATGTTACATATAATTATACTTACCTTACTACAGCAGAAGTATTTTTCCTTCTAGCTTTTGAAGTCTATATTCATGTCCTCTAGAAACCTATCCTATTTTATCTTGCTTAAATACATTTCTTTCCTTTGGGAAATTACTGCTTATATTCTCATAAAACATTCAGCAGACACATGAAGATAAAAATGTGCACAGAGACTAAATGGTAAAGGTTTATATCAAACAATATATATGAAGGAAAAGAGAATCCATTTACCCTTTCCCTACTTCTGCTCGTATATTTAACATTAATCAAATCATTCCTGCTTCCTTTCTACGAGCCACAAATGGCTCCTATTCATAGTTTCTTCTTATTTGAAGAGATTTTTTTATTAAGCCTTAGCCATCATTATATCCAAAATACTATGTTAATAAACATTTCAAAAGGTTGGTAAGTGATATATTCGAACGTCTAGTTCTTCTTCGGTGGACCTGAAAGCAAAAACACATCAAAGGAGACAGAAATCTAAAAATTCAATTTTAAATTGATGTTCAACCGGAACATCAAACAATGAGAATAATGAAGAGACTTCGTAATTCCTAGTATATCCTGAAAACGCTTAAAATCCACATGTGAATATAAAATGACGTCTTGCTTTACTCCACTGAAACGGAATTGCCAGTAGAGTAAAAGGTTCAGTAACTCGTACAGGTAGTAAAGTGTGATTTGCTCTGATCTCAGCTTAAAGGGTCTGTTTGTCCACTTCTCCCTTCTCCCGCCTTCGCAAAGCAGAGAGGATTTCTCCGTTCATAGTTTTTAAAAACACTGTCTTATTTTCATTACGCTAAGCCCACTGCTGATGTAATTCTTGCATTACAAAGGTCTTAATTTAAACCATGACATAAATGCTTTTCATCAGTTGATTTTTTGTTCTTTGTGCCAAATTTCTTGCATTTTTAAAATAAAGAATATGGTGTATAATAACTGCTGCGGGACAGGCTGCTTTATTCTTCAGTATGAAAGACAAATGGGGTGTGACATGCATACGTTTCAACATGCAGCACTTACTTCTTCAGGACCTTACTTTTTCCACTGTTTTCTCAGTAGACTATTTGACTTCCTTTCAGTCGGGCCTAACGATAACACTGGATTTGAAGCACAGTCCTCAGCGCTGATCACCCTGACGGGACCAAGAGGTGAAAAGTGCTTCTAATCTCTCGCTCTTTCGCTCTCCCTCTCTCTCCCCTCCTCGCAGCCGCTCACTCTCCTTCTTCCCCCTCCACTTGAGGACTTGGGGTCTGCAGATGATAATTTACAGAGCGCTCTGGAAGCAGGGTGGGGATGCATTCCTAACACCCCAAATCCTGTTTTGCATTACACATCAGGGATTTCAAAGCACACCAAGATTTAATCACAATCAGAAAGTAGAGAAATCGTTTCTGCAACTTTCTGCAGCGACAATCTCCTTTTTTTTTTTTTTCCTTTGGTATCCCTGTAACTAATATAGCAAAACTGTATCATCATCGTGTCAGAATATCATTGCAGTGATCGATGAGCTATGTTAATGCATCTGGGAAAACTTGATAACTTGCTCAGTTTGGGTATTATTTTGAGTTTCGAAGCTTGGTTAATTTTCGGTCAGTCAAGACTAGCTGTTTTTCTACTAAAACGTGTGAGTACAGAAGTTTTTTTTGAATTAATATTACTATAAATGAATCAAGATTAAAATGGGAAGAATGCAATTATTTTCTTTGCGCAGAAGTTTCCCTGGGATCTAGCTGTAGCCTCCTACCAAACCAGGCTGTTACTTCATTGAGCTCCATAAGACATTATGAACAGATTTAGAAGATCTCTAATGAGTTTTAGAAGGAATACTATCTTTTTATGAAATCTCCATCCTCACGCTTTTAGAAGATGTTGACCTGATGCATCGATAGTTGCCCTGGCTTTATGCTCTTTCCTTAAAGAACCCCTCCTGAAAGCTGCCAGAGACAGGATTCAGCAACAGTTTCACCTTTGGTCTGCATAAATGTCGACTTTCCTGTATGATGTAAGACACTAAATTGCATGGAAAAAAATCTGCATTTTATTCAGATTGTGTATATGCAATTAATTTGTTTTTACTTGATGTAAATCAATTTAAATATATTGAATTTATTTCTTAAATATTGGACGTCTTGTAATAAAATTAGAGGAAATAAATCTTTTTGCTATTAAATTGCCTAGGACTATTACATATTGCCTGTTTCCAAACTGCAGACTACAGCCATAAGGATGCTGATCATTTGCTGTGTTATTTTATCGATTCTCCTTGATTTATGTTATTTTCCGTGCAAATCGCTTTGTATGGACCTGGGAAGAACAAGAGGAGAGCAGGGCTATTCTTTTAGGGTGTGTTCTTTACATTTTTTAAACCTATTCTGATAGATTTATATCAAAGCTGAAGTAATTCACTCTGGGATGAGACTTGGCACCAAAACTTTTAAATACAAGCACATTGTTCTTTTGATTCTTTTCTTTTTGAGATTTAAAAGTCAGTCGGCATGTTCTTGAAAGCAAAGGTTTAAGTCCCGATGCATTTGAAGTCAATGGGAGTTCTGCCATTGACTTCAGTGGAGCCACAACTTCCTTCATATGATGGAAAACAATTAAATTTAGTATTTTCAGATGGAAGATTTGTGCGTGCATAAATGAAAATTGTCTCTTTTTCGGGCGATACATATTTATAATCCATAGTGTGAACTCATCTCTGGATATCTTTTTGTTAAGTGACTATCTTTTTTTCATTAAGATAAGTAACAGTTCAACATATGTGGTTACTTAAAAAATTCCTCAGGCTCTCGAGTGGAGTCTTTTGGGATGAGATGTGAAGTCGGCCGTGTCACTCACGTGGCTCTCCCTGGCAGCCAGGCACGCCAGCTTCAGCGGGTAAGCCCGGCCCGTTCTGTCATGCTCACGTACCCTTCATCTGAAGCTTTGGGTGGACATGGGGGTTTCGCCTGTCCTGCTCCCGGCTGCTTTGCACGTTCAGTAACTTACACATCCAGCCAGGCCATGGGGTTAGTTTAGCTGCTCTCCTGACTCGCGGCAGCTCCCAGAGCCGCTGCTTGGGGCAGCTGGCGGGCAGCAGGCTGGTGTGGGCTGCAGGATCCAGCCTCCCTCCTGCCCATGGAGAGCTCTGTAAAGGTAAGTCTGTGAAAGGCAAACCCAGATTCCTCACTGGCAACACTACTCGGAGTAGTTTTTTCTCTTATGAGAGGGCCCTCCACAAGACACCATATGGATTCCCCAGGAAGCCAATACATGGATCAACATTATTCCTCTTCTTTCCCCCGGTTCTGTTTCTTCTTAACCTCCCAGCAGCGCTAAAAGCAAGGGAGGCAGAATATACGATTTCTCAGTGTGGGACAGATAGGTCAGGACGAGCCAGCCAGTTCCCTGCCTCGGGCTGCCTGCTCCTTGCTGCTGCCTTCCAGGTGGATCTTGGCCCCCATGGGCTCCCTGGGGTGAGTGAAGCTGCTGCTGTGGGGTGGCCCAGTGCCCACGTGGGCCAGGTCCTGCCCACGTTCATGCAGATACTTCAGGACGTTAGGACCCAGGTGAGATTGTGCTGTCATAGTTTGGTCTCAGAGGTGAGCCAGTATTTCCAGCTTTCCTGGGTGTTTCCTTTGGATGGGAGATGGATGATAATTCTCTGGTGCAATCCTGGTTATTTAACGAAGAATAAACAGGGAGCCCACTCTCACAAAAACAGAGGAGGAACAAAAGCAGGATGAGAGTCCTTTGCTCAGAATCCCTGGCCACCCTTTCCAGGCAGTTTTCCGCTTCAGAGGAGCTCTGTTTTCTGCTTCCCTCTCGGGGCTGTGGCAGCAATACCTCTTCAGCCCTGCCCTGCCTCCTCTCCCTGCACACGGACTCCGTGGCACCCTCCCCTTGTGGCTTCTGCAGGAAACTTGCCTGCTGGTGTCTGCATGGGGCAGCGCCCCGGGGATCTCGCTGCTCCTTCTGCCTGCAGCAAAGGGAGGCCGGGCCACCCGCCCAGTGGGTGCCAGCCCAAGGGAGTAAAGCTGGGCACAAGAGTACAACTGAAATTGAGAGCTCAGAACGACAAGTGTCAGCCAGCATTAATGCACAGCCAGCTCTGCTGGATGCGCACACACCATCGGCTTGCACGTTCAAGTCTCGTTCCTGCTGTGCTTGCGATGAGCAGGGAGTATCCACAGGGCTGTGGCAATGCCAGAGCCTGCTGAAAACCCCACGACGAGGCTGAACAGCAGGTCACGCTGGGCACAACTCGGGAGTGTCCTGCGAGGACCCGTGCGGAGAGAGCCAGGAGAGCGAGACGTTCCGCTTTCCCTCCTGCCTCCACCCGCAACATCCTCGCACACAGAACACTTACTGCAAATGGAGCTCCTGCACCTCTTGCCTGTTTCGTGCATGTAAATGTACGACCATGCTGTGTTGCTGCCTGCCACATGTATACTTACATTATGATATGCCTTTCATCATTCTTCTGGGAATAACTGTATTATATGTTAATACTATTAATAGTTTGCACTGCTAGTATTCTGTAAAATCTAACCACCATTTCATGGTTATAATGCAGAGCTCTATGCCTCTGCTCTATATTTATATATATACACATGACTAAACACCATATTTGCTGTGCTGGTGAAGCGTTTTTCAAGATTTTAGGAGGTTGTTGTTCTTCTACACCACAGTTCTGTACAAAGCCTAGCAAAGCTCCCGCCCAGCTCCATGTTGCAGGACTGCGAGTCAGTACTTTGGGAAGACATTGCCTTGTTGGTTGCTCGTGTCAATGCGACCCGGTGGTTCGTGGGCTGTGTCCCCTCCTCAGCACAGGGCTGCGCCCCCACCTTCGGTGAGCACGTGGATAAGGTAGCTGCAGCTTCAGTTAAATACCCAAGCTGTCTCAAAGCGTGGCGAGAACGGATCTCGCTGATTTGCATAGCTTTTAGCGCATGCAGGAACAGCATGCTTGTGCACCGAGCTCCTGTCCTTAAATATTGTGGTCTCTTTTGTTTGTTGTTCATAGCAAACTTTGGCCTCTGCCTGTCCTCTCTGTACTCGCTACTGGGAGGCTGCAAGCCTCTCCCTAAAGGTGAGGCTGTGGACACCAAAAATAGTTGCACGTCTTGAAACTCGGCACTGTGCTAAACTCCCTTTCAACGCTACTGTGAGAAGGTGTCTCCGTGTGCCATCCCTCATATTTTCCTTGCTATTTACAGCATTGCCTCCTAGTACAGTGAGCTAGTGGAAAGCCCCTTGCTTTGCAGGGTGGTTGTGTTTCACGCGGGCCGGGTGCGCTCCGGGTGCGTGTCCTCTCTGGACAGTCTCATCCCGGAACAGAAATAGAGAAATCCTTGGTGTGCTAACAGCTCACAGCCCTGCTGTGTGTCTGCTGCCTCGGCCTCTGCCCCTGCCTTTCGCTGTGCATGTTCAGACAGAAAAACTGCCCGGTCGTCCTGATGGAAAAACTGCCTCCCTTTGCGGGGAGCTGGGTCAGCCCGCAGGGAGGAGGAGCACAGGAGTCCCAGGAGCAGAGTGGAGAGCCTCTGCTTCCTCGAGTCCATTTGTTTCTCAGGACTTTTTAATTCAGCTTCATTTAAAATCTATAATTTATTTTTAATTTGAGTTTATTGTTTCTCTCCCTTCTTGCTTTTAACTACAAATTAAAAGTCTTATATGAGTTTTTTTTTCCTCCCTTTTTTACGGATATTATATTTTTTTGTCTCCATCCGATGGAAATACTTGTCTTGTCTGGCCAGTTTCTGTTCCTTTGGAGAGGCTGTGTCTGACAGACTCCCTTTCCTTGACGCCATTTTAGATACTCCTGCAAGACACATTGAGAAATCTTGTTGAGAGGCCCTTCAAAAAGAAAGTTGTAAGACAGACAAGAGGCTCTTTAAGTAGCCTAGTTGTCATTATAATGTTTGTTTTGTCTCTGTTGCAATGGTCAGGATTTGCTTTTGCTCCAAGACTTCCACTGACCACCCTCTGAGCAAGGCTTGTATTAGTGTAAGCCCTTATGGAGAGTGTTTTAGTTCAGCCCCAAATCTCCTGCCCACGCTGCTGCTGTCCTTGGAGCTGCCTGTGGGACGTGACCAGTGTGTGCTGGGATGTTTTCACGTGGGCCTATGGCTGGCGCTGCATGTTGCCAAGTTAGGCCTGAGGAAGCCCTTCACCTTGGAGGCCGCACTCGACCCCACATGCACTTTCATATTCCAGGGTCTCAAGAGGGACATTTGGAAGCCTTCAAATACAATATTTTTACAGGAGTGTGGATTGTGACTTAACTAAAAGAAAATTTCGAGACTTTAATTAGTGCTTAATTGTACTGAACAATTACAATTAGAAGTGTAGCCTTAATAGGGAGGGGAAATTTTGATCCATAAATCAAAGCGTTCAGAGAAATCCCATTCTACTTTCACTTTGTTGCACGCACGAATTTCTCGCCAAAGGGATGACACTGCCGTTCCCTTTGCGTATGGCTTTACGGTTTTGGAAAGTCAAATACGTGTTAGCTCTGTGTAGCTCTGACTTTTCTGTCAAGGGACCTTCTTTCCTGCCCTGATCAGAGCAGGGCTGTACCAGTAGAAGTGAGGATAGCACTCGCCTTGACCTTGTGTTTGTGCTTGTGTTATTGCCCCTATTCACCGAGTGGAAACTGGCTGGATTTTTTCCATTAGGAGGAGAAATTGATGACAGGAGTCAGGAATGTCCCTTGGTTTATTTACAGAGCATGTGCTCGGGATCTCGCTTCTCCGAACGCAGCAGAAACAAACAAGGGGCCATTTTCTTACTCACAGTTTCCGAGGCTGCTCCTGCAGCCGATCGCTGCTCCTCGGGCTCTGCCGGTCCCTGCTCTCTGCTGCTGTCTCCTATGGGCAGCGGGACACACACACAATGTACAACTTACCCGTCCAGAGCCTCCGCATTGGTTGCAGGTTCGGTTTCGGCGTGGTCTCGGTTTGGGTGGTATCTGCTCCTGCCTCCGGCCATCCCGCTCCGGAAGGGACAGCATTGCTCTTTTCATTCAGCGTGAAGTAAAGACGCTCTTTCCGGAGGCATTTGATTGTCGATTAAAACATTTCACTACCGTGAAACTTCCCTATAGATGCAGCAGAGAGAGACACACACATGTAGCCTCCCAGCTTTTGGAATGGATGAATAATTAGTAGTAGAACAGAATTACCGAACAGTTTTGCAGTTTGTACAAACAATTTGCTGTTCTCTATTCCCTTTTTGTAGGCAAGTCTTCACACTAATTTTACAGGCCCACAGCTTATCTCAAATCTGTGAACTTTTGACAAAGGAAGATAAATGACGGGAAAAAAATCTTGACAGTTAAGTATCATTATGAATGCCTGCAACAAGACAATGTTCTCACATTTCAAACAAGTGCTAATTTTACAGTATTGAGCCCATCATTCTTTAGCTCCTTTTTGATAGGAAGGTGCAGTGTGTAATGTCAGAAAGAAATTTTTATCCTTGTGGAAAAAAAAAATCTTCAATCTTTTCAAATTGAATAGGTGTGAAATAAAGGCTAAGAGTTCTGCTGCAATATACTTCTCTGCTTACAGGCTTAAATCTCTTCTGCACTTCCAGTAAAATTTACTCGTAGTAAAGAATATTAGAATAGTTTTAGCTGCAAGTGAAACTAAAAGCAGTTTTTCCTCAGAATCCGCTCAGTGAAAAATGGGAGCCGGTGGCAACAAGGTACTCACATGGCCTTGTAGCTTTGCAGGGTTTCCATACTGGCTTCGCAGGACAAACTGCCCTAAGCCTGAAGTGCACAAACGCTTTTTCACAGACCTTTGTAATTCCCTGCTCTCCATAATTTTGGTCAGATTGGGTCCATATTAGATATGTATACACTATCCTCACCCAATTTAAAACCTGTTACTAGGCTGTGGGGAGCATTACATTTATCATGTTTACATCAAATAGCACAACAACTAATAGTTTAACAAACTAATTCTTCAAACCTGGTGTTGGGCCAACAAGAAAGATTTTTTTTCAGTGGTTCATTTTGTGTGTTTATTGGATGCACACATTGCATGTATTTGTCAATAGTATTGAAAGCTATGACTAGATAGGACAAAATAAACATTTTTAAACATGAACAGACTGCATTAGTAGCAGTGGAATGCATCTAGTTAACTAAAGACATTGTCCTCGGGCACTAAAGAGATCATAATTACAGTTGCAACTCCACCTTCTGGCTTATTTTGCTCTGAGGAGTCCAAGAGTTTTGATTCTTTATTTTGAATAAACGTTGATACTTCCTTGAGGGTCTGAAAAAAAGGGAAAAATTGACAGCTACATTCCAAGGCAAGCTTAGCTGGATGGAAAGTGACTGCTTGCAAGAGTAATGCGCTCTTTGTTTAGTGGTGCAAACCAGTATCATCACTCTGAAAGTGTGTAACTAAGACAAATATTGAATCCGAGACCAAACAGTTCTCTTCATTTCATGACTTAAAGATTTCCATATGAAAATAAGGGCACACGTGTGAAATCAAACTTGTAGTAAAAATACAGTGGAAAGCTCTTCTAGCCAGTGCGGTTTGGGCTACTTCAAAGAAGTACTCAAAGAGCACAAGGATAAAAGAATCAGATGAAGATGCAGAGTGAAAAATCACTTGAGTAGTTATTTTTGTGATATCAAAAAGTCTCAGGTTTTCCATTGTTTCCCCCCTCTTTGTTTGCTTGGGTACTGCCACAGACACTTCCAAACTAGAGACAGTATTTTTAACACTTCGTTTTCCTCCTAGCCAGTATATGGCAATTTATTTTCGGTTTACTCTAAGTGACTTTAGAAAAGCATCCAAACTTTTATGTACTTGGATAGAAGGGATTTGAGCATCTAGTGTCCTTTCAAAAAAGAAATATCCAAAAAAAGAAAAAGAAATATATCTTTCTGTAGCCTTAGAAATCAACAGGAACTGCTAATCAAGCATGGAATTAATGGAAAAAGTTATAATATCATATAAAGACAAGCACCATGAGTGGAGCAGTGATAAATGAATCTGTTCAGGCTCCCTGGCATGGGATGCTATGGAGTAGATTTTACTGAAAGAGTTTCCATATCACGTTTGGCCTCAAGAGTGCTCAGTGGTAGAGGCCAAATCCTGTCCCCAATCAAATCTCTGCAATTCCCTTCAACTACATTGCAGCTTTCATCTGTTTTCTTGCATCAGATTTTTTCACGGGAGTTGAGTCCTGCCAAGCATCTTGAAGTTGTATTACCAAGAATGTTTCAAGCACAAATCTCCTCGCCTCACCACTAAAGCCAAGCATCTTTGCCCACATGCGTAAAGGGTTCCTTTATCCTAAATCCAAGTTCAAACTAGCAGTTTTGCATTGGTTTGGGCTGTGCTCTTGGCCCTTAGAAGTACCTCATAAATGTAGGTGCTGAAATGAAGTAGGCTTTGGACTTTGGGAAAGGAATCAGTGTCAGTAGGAGTCTGTGAAATGTTTCCAGGTGAAGAGAACAGTCCTGAGTGTGTCCCTAGAACAGGCTGTGGAAATAGGCGTGGGAAAGAGAGCCTGTTGCAAGCCACATTTGGAAACTGAAATTAGGGCCGGGCCAGGGCAGGATGGCTGTTCCCGTCACTGCCCTCCCCGGGGTGTCTGCTCTCTCTTCCATCCCTCAGAACAGAAATGAATGGGTGAACACTATGGGTATGAATGGGCTAACCAGAGTGACTAGACCTCCCCGGAGAAGAAAGGACTAAAAATAATAAGGAGCAAAGGCAGAAAGGGCAGGAGTGCATGAGTTGAGGCTTCAAGGCACCAGAGGAGCACCTGGAGCAGAGGACAAAACAAACCCAGGTCACCACAAAGCTCTTCAGGTGCCTTTGCTGGTTTGCGGCACGTTGTTAGAAGACCTTTTCTGATGTTCTCCTGTGTGTGCCTCTACCTGCGTGCCCGTCGGCAAGTCCTTGGCCCTGCACAGTTGCCCAGTGTGGCCCCGGGGAGGGCTGCTTCTTACCCCGAGGCCTACAGGGCAGCTCGCGACTAGTAATGGCCCCAGCTGAAAGCCAAGGGGGAGAGCGGATGAGTTTTTGCAACGCTGCGGTGTTATAAATCCTGGAGGAGGCCGGCTCTGAAAATACCGCCCTGCCCGTGCTGGGAGCATCACCAGGGCAAGGACTGGCTTCCGTGGTGCCCAGGCATCTCATTAGCTGACCTGTCTTCCAAGAGAAGCCTAAGGCCAGAGGCAGGAATGGGCAAGGAGGGAAGTCTAGGAGAAAAAGCAGCCAGGAGAGAGGAAATGAGGAAAGTATTGCCCCCTTCCCTGCTCTTTTAGTTGAAGAGGGAATATCTGCAAAGTAGTTTGAAAAGTGTCACAACACAGCCATGACTAGCAGGCATCAATCAGGGCAAATCTGTCCTTAAATTCCAGGCACTGGAACTGTGTTTCTATTGTGTTTCAACCAATTCAGTTAACCTCAGTTAATTTCCATTGTTGAGGAAGCCTCAGAGAGGCAGGAAAGGAAGGAGAAAAACAGAGTCTACTGAGGAGAGAGGCATAGAAGGAAAAAAATTCATTCTGAGGGAAAGAAAACAAGTGGAAAGAACTGAGATCACTAACAGAATATATAGGCAGTATAGTATTTTTAAAGATTTTCCTTTTATTTCTTTTGAGAAATAAAAATGACCGGAATATTCTAACTATCCACCTGTATTGTAAGTATAATATATAGACAGCACATAACAACCTAATCTTCTGACCTTATTTTGCGTCATCTCTATGGGGAAAATACCCCAGCAAAAATGTACCATCTGACATGTTGCTGTATCTCTTTGTATTTCAAATCTGTCCAAGATGAAAAAGTGAAGCAATTTGTTTGACTTGCAGAAGGGGTTTTGGCTTTCTCCCCATGAAAATATGATTATAAATTCCTCCTGCATTTGCTTCTGGCATATTATAAACAACTTGAGTCTGCTGATTACTCGGTTATATAAGAATTCTTGGGTTGTTTGAGAGTTAATACATCAGACTGTATAAAAGTGACATGCCTATTTTTCAACGTCTAAAATCCAAACTAAAGGGGACTTTTTCTGGTTTTGTTTTTTTTTTGCCTTTTTTTTTTTTCTTTTTCCACTGCCAGGTTGGCGAGGAGGAAAGAAAACCCTGGGAGCTCTTACATCATGCTCCCAAGCCGGTTGCTCTCCGGGCAATTTTTGCCCACTGCAGCTGAACTGTGCGTATTCCTCCGCGGTGACAGTGGCATCTGTCCACACTCAGATCCTGAAAAATGTCAATGTCCTTGCTTAAACCTGCTAGGATTCAGCCTCTGCATTTGGCCCAAGATTCTGGAAATCTTGGCCTCTATCCTGATGCTTCTTGATGAATTGCAGGGCATGAAATAAACTACATTTTGACTATCCCATTTCACCTTAGTTGTGGCATGCCACATTATCTGTCTCAGATGGGAAAAAAACATGTGAATGAATGTAATCCGTTTATTGGTTTATGGTCACAAAGTCCTCCAGGGAGTGTTCCAAATCCAGAATGCTGGATTTGGTATTTAAGTGAGTTAGCAGGAAGACAAGGCTTCCTATTAACTATACCTCTAGAAATGCTTAAATGTGTGGTGAGCTTATCAAAGGTGAAGGGCGATCACTTATATGAGCAGTCTTATCAGATATGTTTTATGAACAACTTATTTATCAGAAACAAAATTTCTGAGATCATCAAAATGCAACTGTCATGCAAATTATCCATACTGGGGTGACCTGGGTGGAGAATATAATTTCAGAAGAGTACTAGCCCATCGTATTGTTCCTACTGCATTATGCTCTATTCTGTTGGCATTTGGTTTGTTCTACTTGATGTATTCTTAGAAATAACAGTTTTTTCCCTCCATTATTGACATGTCAGGGCAAATCTCAGCCATAGATATTTGGGGAATGTTGTGGGGTTTTTTTGTTTGTTTGTTTGTTTTTCCAACTTTCTCATAGGCTAAAAGTTTTCCTCTTTAAAGAAAAAGCAAGGCACAGGTAGTAAGAGCAAAATATACCCCCAATGTCCTTTCAGTTTGCTTCAGTTTAATGATGAAAGGAACATTGATGCTGGTAGGAGACACAGTCTGAGTGAACTAGTAGTCTTCATTCTTTCAGTATGGTGTGTCGATTGTGAAATCAGTTTTTCTGGTGTTTACCTAATTTACCTATTCAGAAACGTATGGAGACCATTGCTCAAGTGGATGCATTTGCTACTTCTGGATACACTGGGCATCCCGAAGTAGTTGGATGTCCCTGGGTCACATTGGATTCCCACCAATACTCCAAATGTTCAAATGTTTAAAGTGGTTAGCCTGAACCATAGATCCCATTTGATAGAATTTACAAGTGAGGCATAATGTGTAACTTATTAAACTGATAGCTCAGGAATCAATAATGCATTGGTAAGACGCTCATACAGCAAAGTAAGGCCATACCAAAAAGGAGTAATTTTAAACAGATTCCCATAGTCAGGTTATGTGGTGCACAGCATTGAATGAAGAGGCAGGAGAACCTGCTTTCTGCTCTTAAGTGCACTATCAGTTATTCAACACTGTGTTTATTAGTATCATCATTATTTGTACAGCAGTATCACTTAGAAACTTTAAATGCAGGGCCCCAGCTCAGTTGTTTCATATCTAAGGTTCAGTTCCCCTATCTCATAGTAATATTTTAGAACCGTGTTGTTCGGATGACTTGGCGATGTTTGTTGAGCACTTTGAAGAAATAAAGCAATGTGTTAAGCTATAAGAAGGGCTGCTATTTTAGAAAACTTCATTATTTTTCAAAAGCAAACAATTTTGGCAAGATGATAAAAGGAAGAAAGAAAGAGGGAGTGTAGCACTGAAGACAGTACATTCATTTTCTTCTCTCTAACCAGTAAACTCCTTAAGGAACACTATATTCTTTCCTTTTCATTGTTCTATCTCCCAGCCTCTTGCACTCAAGAGCAGTCATTTCATATCTGTATTTACACTTCTCAAGCCATACTCTCTGCTCGTGCTTTTCAGCACTTTATACATTTATTTAAGGATCAACTCAGGGTACTTATTCCTCTTATGAGGAAAACACATCACATTCACACATCACGGCCGTAACTGCGATGCTGTTATAAATCATAAGATATCCCTGACATCCCCTCTTTCATCCTCACCAAGATGCAGTGCTCTTGTGGGGGTTTTTGCTTTCACTTTGCCTGCTTTGCTACTTCCTCCTCGGGACTGAAACGAATAGTATTTCATTTCATTCCTCTGCCAACGCATTCATTTCCTCCTGATAACGCATAACAACGCGATTGTTAGCGGGTGTGCGCAGGTCAGTCAGGCGTCCTGGGTAAGCAACGGCTAATCCTGCAAGGATGGGTGCATTGTCTAAAACCCTTGATCTAGTTTTAGTTGTTCAAAATATTCCATTACGTCTACTAATAATGTAATTATTGCACCTTTTCTTTGCCTATATTCTAGTTTGGTGCTGAAATTCAAGGAAATGCAACCGATGGCAGGACATCCATGTGCTCTGCAGAAGGGGATGAAATGATGGCCTTGCTTTCAGTGGCTTTGTGCTGAACTCCAGTAGTATGGATTAGGCAAATCTATAGATTGCTCTCTCCACTGAGAGCAATAACTAATTCAAGCTTATGAAAAAGGAATGTGGAGTAACAGTGAAAAGAGCTGAAATCAAGAATGGAAGGAGGATGTTTAAAGGCGAGATCAGCAGGATCAGGATGAAGTTGGAGGATGTGGCTACAGAGATCCAGAGAGGACTACTTAAAAATAAGAAAAAACAAAGAAGCTGTTATCCATGATGAGCCTGCTGGTAATTCTGGAGCATACTTAATCTTCATTCACAAGTTGCTGCTTGCCTGCTTATTAAGTCAATCCACTTGCTATTTTAATCGGCTGTATTGTTGATGATAAGCATGTAAATGTTTTGTGGCAATCCTGTGTGCTATCTGCTTACCTTCATTTCAAATGTGATCCAGATCTGAAGTAAAAAGAGATTACTGAGACTCCATATACAGATCTTCTGAAATTTCTTTTTTGACTGATTATGAAAAATAGAAATATATTTTTAAAGAGGTGCTAAATTACCAGGACCTTTGAACAAGCAAGCAGCAAATAGGACCATCTGGACAGGCAAATTTGGCTACTGTGATTTAGTGGCTAGCATGTAGCACAACGAGCTATGCAGTATTGTGACAAATTCCTTTGTATTTCTACTTAAATTGCCATAAAGTCAGTTGCTTGTTCTTAGTTATCTGATTAAAATATAATATATATTAGCAAAAAGTCTGATGCATTCCATGAAGTTGGCCACAAGACACTTACTTGACTGTGTAGTAGAAACATGCTGGACATCAGCTGTTTGTCTGTTTTTCTGCCTAATAATAATAAATACAATTACTTAAATTTAGTTAAGCTAATTTGTCTGGAATAGGACTTTAGTTTGTTTTAGAATGCATTTTCCAAAAGGATCCATTCCCTAGTGTATAAAGGGTAAATGGGCCCTTTTTGGCTTAAAAAACCTTATATTCATGGTGAGCAGCACCATGCTCTGGTGTGTGAACCCAGTGTTCACACAGCATTGTGTAATGGTAAAAATATTTGGCTGGAACAGCCAACTTTATGATTGACTGGTGATATTCTACTGAGGAAGATCTAAGCGAAGATAACATTTTCAAAAGAAAAATATTGCTGGCACTTGACTACCTGTTCTGTACAGCATTTATTCGCACTTGTCAACTAACCAAAATAAAACCTCCGATGCCGCCAATTTGTGACCTTCTTGGCTGTAAAATATTCTGTTACTAAATCAGCACTTCTTGCTGTCTATGTTTGTCTTGAACCTTTTTGTGAAACAGTATCTACCTCCTTAGAGCCATTTACTGCTCTTTCTGTGTACGCATTGAGAGTTCTGTGCAAAGATCAAGGGGGCATTAGGTGTAGTTACATCCAGGTGATAGTGATGTGGGGTTTACTTTAGGGTTGCTCATTTATTAGGATACATTTGGTGTGTTCTTGCTGAAGGACAGCTCAGCGGCACCGGAGCCTGAACGCATTGTTCTCGACAGCTAAATGCTTTCTGCACCGAATAGTTAGGACGAGCTGGGTAAATGTTTTGAGGTTTTCTAAGGTAAGGAGTTGAAGGCATGTGAAACTACAGTTATATTTTACCAGTCTAATATAGCTGTAACCTGTAATGCCTGATTTAGCCTGATGAAATAATGAGAAGATGTAAAGTTTCTCAGAATAATCTGTGATGAATAGGAAGTGTTTTTGCCTATGGCTGTATTGTGCGAGGGTATGATTAAATCAGAATCCATAAATTATAAAGTCAGAAGGGACCACTATGATCATCTGGCTTGGCCTCGTTTATAATACAAGCCGTGGGACTTCCCTGAATTAATTCCTGTTTGAACTGGAGCACAAAGTTTAGAGAAGCAGCCAATCTCAATTAAAATATTTCCGGTGATGGAGAGCCCTCAACAACTCCTTGTGAATTGTTTCAAGGAATAACTCTTCTTGCCCTCACATTTTTGTGTCTTATTTTTGTTTCTAATTTGCCTTTCTTCAGCTTCCACCAATTAAGTCCAATTATGCCTTTGTCTACTAGACTAACTGATTTTTCCCTGCTAGACATGCTTAAAATCAACATAGCCTCATCTCTTATTCCTTCTTAAAATAATGTATTAAGTTGTTTCTAAAATCTTAATTAAATTGCTACAAGATCTGTTCTCATTACCTTTAATTCTATGGACTCTTCTCCATAGTATGTGCCAGCAACCTTAAATGGACTCTTTTCCATCAGGACTCTTACGCATACTAGGTGCCGCAGTCACGCCAACTTCCTCAGTTTCCATTAGTGTCCCTGAACATAAACCTTTAGGATCCTTTTTGACTCTTTATTGAGAGGATCCTTTGGCCTCTGTATTGAGAGGTTACATTCAGCAAGTTGCTGACTCTCATCTCTGAAGTAATTTTCAGAGCTACTTTTTCATAGGACAATCTCTCCATCTTATTTCCTATATTTAAAATATTCCCTATATTTATAAGATGGCTTTTAATAGTTAATTATCAATTTAATACTTAGGCAAGTAAAACAGCCTGACCTTTTTCTGTAGCCAAATTATGGCATCATTCTTAACCCTCTGTCTCTTCATTATTTAACAGTCCTCTGAGAAAATTTGAGTCCCATGTGAGCTTAAGAAGCACTGATGTGACGTTATCATCCAGTGGTGATCGATACAAACCCCAGTCACTAGCGACAGCAATCCAATGAATATTTGTATTTATTTTTGACAGCATAAAAAAAATGGTTCCCTCCAGGTCTTGCCTGTAAAAACAAAAAGGCAACAGTCAGGTTAAATAATTTTTATAGTGTTATGAGGAATTTATAAGTGAAAATGTATACTAGAGGAGATTGTGACTTCTTTCTATAGGACAGTTACTGTATCCCGTGTGAACATAGCTGGACATGGGTGCCAGAGAGAGCTCTGCTCGGTGCCTGACCGCCTCATGCACGTCCTTGCGCCTCGTGTTAGCGAAGCAAAGGGTTGAGCTGGAGGAGCTCCACTCGAGAGCGGCTCAGCTGGAAGGGGAAGGAGCGGCTGGATCCGCAGCTCCTCCCAGCCGCGCTCCACGAGCAGAACCCGCTCCCCGCTCCGCGCCGTGCAGCTGGGAGCCCCGTAAGGAGGGACGTCCCCAGGGCCACCCCCCTGGTATTGCCCGCCGCAGGAGATCCGCAGGAGTTGGAAGCTCGCAGGGAGAAGAGGGGGAGCGTGGTCATTCTGCCACCACCTTCGATTGTGACAGTGGTGATTCCTGAGCTGCACAGGCCCCAGTGCAAAGCAGCCGCCCGTCGCCCGGAGATCAATGAGCTTGGACTGAAGCCTGCTCTTCACTGAAGCTGTGCACCTTCACTGCTGCTGCCTGCAAGGTCTAGGTTAAAGCATGAGCTGCTTAAATTAAAGTTGAGGTAGGTGTTGCTTGTGCTGGTGTCACAGTGTTTCTTGCAGCAGCACCGATGTGCCTTTGGTTCATAAATCTTATTGATATCAGCCAACAGTGCAGGTAAGGTGGGGAGGTGTTATACAGTACGTTATCACATGATAATATCCCCACAGGGAATATATTTACTCTTGTGTCCCATTTACTATATTTATTTGAGATGCCAAAATGCCAAGGTGCAAATGCTATGGCCAACTTACCAGCTTAGTTTTCTGTAACACTCCCTTGAAGTCATTAAGTCATTAGCGTCAGATATATTTTATTATTTTAACATCATCTCTCTCTCTTTTCCTTTCTTTTTTTTTTTTTTTTCCAACCGTGTGTGGGATCCAAAGTATTTTCCTCGGGGCTTAGGAGAGTTGTTGTTCCACGCTGTGCCACAGCACAGGGTCTTGGACCTACCCTGTGGGAGTTTAATGAGTGTTTGTCTTCTGACGGTGCCAAGACGCTGTCTTGCACTCAGCCGTGCTGGTGACTTGAGTTTCTCCATGTGGTGCTGATGATACCTCAGTGGATTTAGATTTCACCATCCTTCATAGCCACCATGCCAAGGCCCTGTTTTTGTAATTATAATGTCTCGGGAAAACACACTCTTGCCTCCTGCTCTGCTGTATCAGCACAAAATCACTTCTTGGGTGCCCTGAGTTTTTTCGTGGTCCCGTTTACCCTGGGGAGCTAACCTGACCACAGCACGGTCTCCTGCTTGGCCGGCAGACGGGTTTTCGGTGGAGGGGCCTTTTCCTCTCCGCAGGAGTATCGTTCTTCTTCGCGGCTTCCCGCCGCCGCTGGTGACAGCGACACGGCGGCTGCGGACACGGGAGCGCGCGGGCAGCGAGGGCGGCTCCGGCGCCGCTCCGGCTCTCAGCGCGCACCCGCCTGCCCTCGGGAAGGGCTCACCGTTCCGCTGCTTCTTGCTGTGCACAGGTGACTGCAGCGGACCCGCTCAACCCCTCCTTGAAGTAACGTTGTCGCGTCTCAGCTGGGAGACAGTCCCTGTCCACAGTGTGGACCATGAAAGCAAAATAAAAGGGCTAGGGTTAGACTGGTGAAGCAGACATGTAAATAGCTACTGTGTAAGCAATTTCTATGTCAAAATTGCACCTTTTTTTAGTGCGTTTGTTCAAAAGGTCCATTCCTGCTGTGCTCCAAGGTTTGTAGGGATGCTGCAGTGCTTCTTAGTCTCTTGCTCTTTAGACCACATTTTCCCATGTCTCACATCTGTTCACCAGGTTCCTGCATATCCTTGATGTAGTTTGGCCAGTTTGCTCTCTGACTCTCCAGATAGAGATTTCTATTACAAAATAGTTCAGCTTTATTTTTGAGAGTTTCTATTTTCAGTCATCCAACTGCCTTTACATACACTATCTTCTATGCTCAATTCTTCTTGATAGCTCCAATATTTTTGAGAGGCCAGTGAAGTTTTTCCCTGATATCTGGCCATCCTATCAGAAAGAAAGACACATACACTTATAAATCTTTGCCTTGCAAAGTTTGTTTTCAGATATTTTCCAAATCTCTGTTTTATAGATAGCTGTATAAGAATAAAAAAGGAAAAATACCCACTTTGCACATACACCAGGAAGAGGCACTGATTCTCTTTTTTTTTTTTTTTTAACACTAGTTGAAAATACTTTTTGCTGGAAAATGTTGGATTTTCTATCAGCAGGAGTATTTCTTGTTCATTTTCTGTGTCTTCATGCTGCAGGGCTCAGGCCCCAAATTAAATCTTTCCACACAGAGGTAGTTTTGCAGTGTGAGCACCTTGTGATGGAAACGGTTGCTGACTTTGTGCCCTTGAACAGACATTTGCAACCGTATCGCAAGACATCCGTCAGCAGTGCGTGATTCCGTTACCTGTTGGTGGCCTTGGCACAGGGGCTGGGGGTATTTCTGTCTCCGGTGCAATGCCTCAGTCCTGTTTCAGCAGCGTTCTCCTGGTTAGAGTCGTCACGTTAAAGGTAGGAGATGCGTTCCTCGGTACGTCTGATGGCAGCAGCAGGTTGAGGTTTGTTTTTTTTCTGTAGCACCTTCCTCAGTAGCTGCCCCAAGAGTTTCCAGAGCATTCATGAGTCTTGGAAGAAACATCAAGAGACTTTTTTTTTTCATGTTCTAGTAAGAAAAATTAGAGAAATAGTGTTTAAAAAACATGAACATAAGTAATAAAGATATATGTAAACAAGACCATGAATATACACAGTGATACTGCAGGTAAGAAAAGGCCAGTGCTATAGGATTGTAGAGCACAGAGATGCCTGAGGATTGGACTAGATGCTCCCTAGAGGTCCCTTCCAACCCCAACCGTTGTGTGATTCTGTGACTCTTCATCTGCTGTGTATTGCTTAATAAACAAGATGAAATTAAATGCTTTTATGAGGCACCCTGTGAGTTCAGACAGTCGGGATATTGCACACGTGCAGCAGAGGAGGAAGGCGCTGCTTTGCAGGCATTCAAGCTGGGCCATACCAAGCTCGCCATGAAGCTCTCTGGGCCGTGGTCTTCCCTGTGGCGTAGTGGGCATACAGGTGAACCAGCCTGGAAGCCCCTTATCCTAAAAGAAATAGGGTGGCTGTTAAAAAGCAAATGACATCATTTATGCAAACAATAACTGGATGTTTAGGAGGTATCTGGTATCTCATTGCAAAATGCAAACACTTGATTCATGTTTAGTCTCCTTGCTACCAATGATCTTCTGTAGCTGTCTGTAAGAGAAGTACTGGCTCTCTATGCTGGTTGTTGAATCAATCCTGTTTTCTGCTCCTGTTTTATTTGTAAGAAGGCAGAAACACCCTGGGGTTCCTGGCACACAATAACCATGTGAGCCTTCCACTGTAACCTGCTGAAGAGTTCCCAACTGCCGTGATAATTGAGGGCTCCCTCTAAACCGCTGGGCCTAGGAGCACTTTGTTGTCCATGAAGTGAGCCAAGCAACACCTCCGTAAGGGAACCCCATGTCCACTGGGACTTCAGTACCTACCGCTTTGCTCTTCAGCTCCTCTAGCCACGGGTTTCCATCAGAGTGCCAGCTGGGCACCCTGCCCAGAAGGTAGCGCAACGTGGGGCCTGGTGCGCTGAGGAGCGGCGCCCCGGGGCAGACCGTGACGCACCCGACCGGGATCGGTGACTCCTTCTGTGTCACCCAGACAGCCCGCTGGAAGATGGGGGTCACATTTAAGCATCTGCATCTCAATCATGAGTCAAAGAAGGATCCAGAGAGTTGGTATTGTCCTTCCTTGTGATGTTTGGAGGAACCTGAATTCTCTCATGAAACTGCTCTTACATGGGAATGGTCTGTTTTATTTTTTTAATTTGAAATGATTTTAGGTTTTTAGTTCCTTCTCTGAGGGAAATACAGAAGCATAAAAACAAGTATTACAGAACCATGCTGTGAGTGCTAGCCCTGAAAGCTCACATGAGCTTTCTCCTAAGATCAAGTAAGGATGCTGATTCCTCAGCAAGATCCTACAAAAAATACAGCTTTTGAAACTGAAAGAGGCTCCGTGCTCTTTTCAGGAAAAAATAAAATAAAATAAAATAAAATAAAATAAAATAAAATAAAATAAAATAAAATAAAATAAAATAAAATAAAATAAAATAAAATAAAANTAAAATAAAATAAAATAAAATAAAATAAAATAAAATAAAATAAAATAAAATAAAATAAAATAAAATAAAATAAAATAAAATAAAATAAAATAAAACTTCTCCCCTAGGATAATGAGAAGAACCTTTCCATGCCACCTCGACAGTCTGCCAGCTACTTTAAACTGAGCCAATACCTTATCACTTCACACCTGAAACCCTTTATTTAAAAGTAATCCCATAATGGATCAATAAGGAAAGGAGAAAATACATCAGCCCAGAGATCCCATGCTCATGTGGGGAAGAGACCTGGAGGAAAGTGGGGTGCATGTGTTGGAGAGAGGTTGAACATGTGTTTCGTAGGAGGTTGTTTTACAATTCCCACATAAACTGGTCTGGCATCGACCCAGCAAGCGGGGTTTGAATACATTTGTGGAGCCTGCATGTATGAACACATATTGGGAAAATCTTTGTGTATCACATATTTGTTTCAGTCTTGAAGTGCTGGCTTAATGCATGACCGTAGGAGAGAATGAGAGTGCGTGCAAGAGAAAGGGAAGGCGAGGGAGAGGCTGTGTCTGTGAGTATGCCAACAGAGCATATATATAATTTGTAGCATGAGAAGAAGCTAGCATAGAAGACCTCAATGGGGATGAAAGTATGATGAAACATCTGGGTGAAAAGATGAATGCAAATAAAGCACATGAAGGGGAATACAGGAAAGAGAAAGACTGATCCAGGCAGAGAGCCTGACAGAGACCACAAAAGAAAGAGAAGAAAAGCAGAAAAGAAAACAACTGCTGAACATTGCAAGCAAATGACACTTAAGAGGAAATAGATCTTAGATGAAAAGAAAAGAAATTTAAAAGGACAGAAGAAATGTGAAACCATTGAAGAAGAAGCACGAGGAATGTGAAATTAATTTTACAAGTTGTGTTTGTAAGCTGGAATTTTCTGGAGTAGAAAGTTTCCAGTTTGGGCTTATTGCTCTTTTGGTGTAAACCGTCCTGTGGAGACAGCAAGGTGCTTCAGCCCCAGTTGCCTGTTACCTTTCTCACCGTTTTGTCTTTTTTTAACATTTGACTAAATTCTCCTTACCTGTCTTGACGAGCCTTCTCTGACTTTCCATAGCCGTGTCTGTGCCTCAGTTACTGGTGAGCATTCAATCTGCCCCACTTGCTTACCCCAGAAACTCACATCTCTTAAAAGCTGTGCAGATTTTGCCATCTTAGTACAGATCGTGATCCTGGAGGGAAAGTACCTGCCATTCCTTGGGCTGTTGATTCACTTCATATCAGCCTCGAGAAACCACGGGCAGCATAAGAGAAACTTCCCTCCTGAGTTTGGCTGGGGTATTTGCACTACCATGCTGCCAGGATTTCCAAATACAGTTGGGATGTCGACATAAAAAGTGAAGTCAAGGGGAGAAATGGCTAGAAAAGAAGAGTAGAAAGTTGCAATGATGAAGAGTATGGAGGTGGATGGAGCAAAGCAAGAGCAGGCTGGATGTAGGCTACAAAAAAGTGAAACAGGAGTAGAATATAGAATCAGAAGAAGTTGGCATAGAAAATGAAGCAACATGGAAACTGAAAAATAGAGTTTAAGGGGAGAAAATCAGTGGAGGAGATGGAAGAGAGAGAACAGGAGACCAGTGATAAATTTTTAAAGAGTAAAAATTTACTGAAGTAAGTGCTTGTTTATTTATAGGCCTTATTAGGGAGGAGATGCACTTTATTTTTATGTAAATCCTATGAGATTGGAAATAAATGTTTAGACAGGCACTCCCAATGGAAGACAGATTTTTGTTTTCTTTAGGACTTTTATTAACACGCAGCCAGATCCGTAGCTGATGACACTGCTGCGTTACTGATCGTGTTGTGCGGAGTGTATTGACATTGAGAGAGGGTGGACGGGAGGCACAATGGATCCAGTGATGGGTGTATAAACATGTCTAGCTCCACCCCCGCTGGAAAAGGTCTGACTCTTTTCACTCGGGAAACAAGTCAAGACTTTAGAGAAAATAAGCAATGGAGATGGGCCTAAACTGCAAGGTTTTTAATCCTGTGCTAGGAAAATGAGGGGTTTCTTGGGAATTCAGGAGCTGGGTTTGGGTTCTGGACCTCCCCCTCTGCACATTTGCATCATTACTGTGGTTCACATATTTGGGTTTTGCTTGGACCCATTTCTAATCAGAGCCATCCCAAGTTAATTCCTATACCTTCAGCCCCAGTTTGCAACATTATCAGCACTAGTAAGGACTCGATCTTGTGCTTGTGTGTGTTAAGGGCTCTCCATTGTTAATAAAGTCTTTAAAATGCTTTAATTCACAAAATAAATTATTCTTTTGGTGTTAAACATACTTTAATTGGTTAAACACAAGCAGCTGGCTGGACATCTTGTGCATTTTAATAAGGACAACGAAATCACCCTTTTGTTTTACGTATTCTTGAGCTCAGATTATACCCCCATTCCTTGTATTTCATATTTACAACATTTAACAAAGACAGTTTAAAACACTTCTAACAGCAAGGGAGGGAACAGTTTAGCCTTTGACAAGGGCAGCATTTTTATATTTAACTGTAAGCACTTAGTTAAGAAAAATCTGTTTCCACTTTATTAATGGGATCCCTTTAAACAAAACACAGGTTAACACCATAGAGTAAAGCCATGATTTCAGCCTTGCTAAAAGAGGACAAATCCTGCAGATCCCTATTCACATGAGCTGACCTTAAAATTACGGGCCCTTTTTGAGCAGCAAGGAATACTCATGTGATTTTAGGATTTACAGAATCTGGTCTCAAGCTAAGCACTTGGCAAAACCTGTGCTTCCATGGTATTTGTAGTCCCGAGAAAAACCTCCTAAGTGGTTTTTGATTCCTTTTTAGGGTTAAAATCCTTTACAAAGAGAGATTGCCAGGTGATGAACTTCCATGGGCTTCAGAATGTTTGCTGAAATGATAACAAAACAAGTCCCTAAAAGCTGAGTCAGAGAATTTAGAAAAACAAATCTTTACAATGGTGTAACCTAGAGACTAATGACTTCATCTTGCTTCCTCTATGGATTTACATGAATGTAAACAAGGAGAATTTGGCTTGGAAGAGCTTATTGAAAACTTCAGGATAATTTAGTCACTATTAATGGGCCAAACTCTGCAGCTTTGCTCAAGCAAAATTCCCAGTGCCATCATTTGCCATTGGAGGAACCGCTGCCTGGCCAAGGGCGGCAGGATGCAGTTGTGGGACGGGACATCCATACCCAGGGCAGTTGGTCTTTTCACTCCCTCCCCTGAATATTTTCTGAGGAGAAGCACAGACCTTCCCTTCCTCGGTGGAAAGCAGAGAGCGGTTCCTCTTCACCCTGTAGGACAGCATGTGCTCCACCACCCCAGCCTTTCTTGGCTGGTGCAACAAGAAGACCTTTTGTCTCAGCCTACCTTGTCCAGAAGATATTTGAGGCCCAGGTTCCTGCCAGTGGTCAGTTATGTCACCTCAGGAGGCCTCAGCACAAGGCAGCACAGGAGGGGCCCACGCTCTGTGATCCCACCAGGAAGGAGAGGATGAAATGCGCAGGCATTCCCGGTGGGGAGGACGCGGAGCAGAGCTGCTGGGGACTCACAGCAGAACTGTGACTCTTCACAGCTCTGCGGTGCCTCTGTCCCATTATCCGAAAGGATCTGGCGAATGTTCAAATGGAATGAAACAGTTGCCTGCTTTTTTGGGAAGGAGTAAATGGTGTAAAGTTCATTTCTTTAAAGGACAGACATCTGTGACTTTTTACTGGGCTTGCCAAAGAAACTAGTTCCCAAATGCTTGGGTAATGCTAATGTTTGACCCTCTGCCTCGTGCACAAGGGATGTGGTCTATAATCTAAGGCAAGAGGGAGCTGGTACTTTTAAGCGACACAGACATCCTAAACTGAGACCAGTAGCACCCATCGCCTCTTCTGCCCCTTCCTTGACTGTTCTTCCTTCCACGAACCACTAGACAAAAGATCTGCATTGTGCACATGATAAATGTGATTGTATTCTAAAAATATTTTCAAATCTAACTGTCCTCCACAATCAGGTCACTATTTTTGACATGAGTCCAATTAAAAAAAAAAATAGTAGAGAAAGTTTTACAATTCGAAAATCTTCTAAAATGCCCCCAAGTAGCTGCTCTATATTTAATCATGCGATGATTTTGTATTCTGCTGTCTCTAGAGCTCTCCCTTCCCTGCGTGGGTTAGCTGTGAGCTCTGTCTCCCACAGTATCTATCCAAGATGCAACAGTAAATATCACTTTACCCAAGCCAAAGACCTGCGCTGATTCCATCTCTGAAGGGGAAAGGAAACATTTATCCAGCAATTTGTAATTTTGGCTATTTACTCTTTAATTTATTTCAGTCTGCTTCAAATTAGTCTCAAATGCAACCTGGACGGCATGCAGAGCAGAAGGCAGGTGAGACTCTTCGTGATGAATGCAGTTTATCTCCTGAATATCAGCACCTCATTTGAGTGCACGTAATTTTCCCGTAGCTGAGTTAATTACTGTTGGTAATAATGTTGAATGAGACACCTGAATGTATCATTGCAGACAGACCTGTGTTATTCATGCATTTTCACTAAACTAATCCTTGCCACAGGCAAGAATTTAACCTTATAAGAGGTTGCAAGCTGCTCATGCACGCGGTTGCTCTTCCCAAGGAACACACTGGGAAAATCATGGAGCCTTGGAGCCCCAGCTCATGCCTTCATGCCTCTGGGAAGGAATAAGAAAGATCCACAGCTGTTTTAAAGTCTCACAAGATTCTCTGGTATCAGATGAAGCTTTGTATGAGGAAGAGGAAATATCTAAGAAAATCCACTCTGAGAAGGGGAAAACGTCCTTCTCAAAGTGCCTGTACGTTTCCCACTAGGGAGAGGAGGGGAGGCAGCCGCACCAGCCCTCACTGGGGTCCTGGGGGAGACACCCATGGCTGTCGCCCAGGCCTCGAGGACGGTTCGCTGCAGCACCTGATCCCACCTGAGCAGAAACCGCATCTTGCCTCCGCTCTTATGGCCCTTTACGAGCCTTTCCACAACAGCTCTGGTGCCTCCTCTGTCGTCTGGCGTTTTTCCCTAACGGAGAAGGTGTCGCTGTGAGGGGCCGCGTGACAGGCGCACGTCGCCGTGCAGCGGGTCCGTTCCCGCGCGGCCGCGCTCGGAGCCGCTCGCCTTCCCGCCCCAAAGCCTGTTTTTCCTATTGCTAACGCCGCGGAGCTCGGGGAGGGCGAGCTGGCTCCTAGTCTGTTTTGCACATCATCAACAAAGTTGTCAGCTCATTTCCTATTGCAGATTCTTTATTACCAGCAGTGACATGTGAGGCAGAATGAGGCATTTTTTTTCTTGCAAATCTCCAGTGGAAGCTGCAGGTTGGCAGCTGTAAAAAACAGATCTTTGACAATAAACTCAGCACATATGAGATGGGAGTCAATGAAAATGAAAAATGCAGATTTTAATGATGTATCCATTAAAGAATAACTGAATTAAAAGTGCATTAGTGAAAACATCTAATTTCATTTATTTTTATTTTTATTTTTATTTTTATTGGTTCTCTGTTCTTTGTGGCTCTGTTATGACCCTGACTTTCAAAGTCATATTGAAACATACAGGGTTGCCAGCCTTAAAGTTGGCTTCGCATATAATGAGACCAGCTTAGAAATCTTGTGCCCTTTTTAAAGGTGGATTTTTAACAGCCTTTATCAAACTTGTGTTTGTAATTCCAGATGTTACAAATATGAGGAATAGGAACACACTTTTAAAAAAAATGCAGCTTAAAACGGTCATGGGTTCATTTCATGCCCGAGAACAACATTTGTAAAGGAAGAAGCAAATATTGGAACTCCAGATAAAATCTCGAGACTCTTCCAAACCGAACGCCACCCTCCCCCCCGACCGAACGCCGTCCGCACGCGGGAATTCACGCTGTAAATCTCCGTGAGGAATACAGAACTGCAGCAGGGCACTGTCACTGTTTGTATCAAATAAACTCACTTCAAAATTCCCTGCAAACGAAGCTCGTCGAAGGGCAGCGCCTGGCTTGGAAAGCCGGCCCAGGTTTGAAACTGCCAGTTAAAGTCCCACCCATTCCAAAGGAAAGGAATTTTGTCCTCCAGCCCTGTCTTTGTACCCAGCGAATTGCCTTTCAGCGGTGAAGACAGTTCAAACCAATACTACCTCCTTATGGCTCGCTGGGGTCAACGGGAGTTTTAAATGTGAAAGGGCTGCGAGCGGTTAGTCCCCGTCTGGTTAGCCATTATAGCAAGACCTGTTGACCCTATAGCCTCCTTAGCATGTGTGGTTATTTAGAAAGCCCACAAAACAGTCCGAAGGATGCTGAGGTGGAGACAATCATCACGAAGGCAGGCAGGTAGCGGCTTTTAGAGCGATGCTGGGGCGGGGGAAGCCCACAGCCTTTTACACTGTTTGCACCCTGCAATACTTCCTTCCAGCCCCAGAACGTTCCTTTCCATAGGGGCAGGTGTCCAAGAACAGGAAGCGCAGCGGAATTCAGTAGGAGCAATGAAGGAGGGTTGCTTTCGATTTAGATTACGAAGTTCATTTTAACTTATGAAGTTCATGCTAACTATAATTCTACAGGAATGTTGTGTAATACAAGGGGAGAGACTTCAAAAAACAGGAAAAGTGGAGTTTGTGTGAATGGAAAAAAGCTCCAAAGCCCTGATCCTGTCTCCTGTGCCAAGCGACGGTGGGTGTTCACTGAAAGACCTTTTAGAGGAGCCACAGATCTACAGGGCGCCTGGTTAAACCTAACCATAACGCTTCTCCAAGGCACTAAATGATTTCTCATTCTGTCTTTATTTCATGCTTTAATGAATTACATGCTAGACAATTTTATCAATGGCTTGGCTGAAATCCAAATAAATTGTTCTGTGTGAACTCCTGTGTTTTTATCAGCTTTTCAAAACTCTAAGAAGATAAAGTCAAGATAGAAGACTAGTCAAACAGAGTGAGGGGGTTCTTTCTTTTCTTTTTTCTTCCTTTTTCTTTCTGCCATGCCTAAAGGCAGTGAACAAAAGCTGAAGTTTAAACAAGTGATGGGGGTGGAATCAGCTCACGTTAAATTCTTGTTAGCGATTTTGCTCAAAACCAGGTAAAACTCTCCTGCGATTTGACATACCTTTTACAGTTCTCAGGATGACTTTATGCCTTTAATATCCTCTTTTTGGGGAGGAGTACCTTCTTTTGGCTGGGGCCAGAACGTAAAGAATGGGTGATTTTTGTGTGCGTGCGTGTGTAACTTTAAGGCAAAACGGTGACAGACCTTCTGAGGCAGCTTTTCTCTGGAGTTCTGCAGCTGAGACCTTTGCAGCGAACACCGGGAAAACTTCCATACTGCCAGGTGTTCTTCCAGACTGAAGTGCTGAAAATAAGCGTAGGGAAATCTAAATTAATATATTGTGTAAATTCTCTTTTATAGAATTACACAACTCTTCTGAAAGAGGAGAACTGAAGGAAGTAGTGAAGTAGCCCCTCTCCCCAAAGGCGTGGAGCTGCGATGCCCTGTCGTGTACGCTGCCTTCAGCTTAATGAGGAGCCGCCTGCATCCTGAGGCAGTGGCCATTTTGCTTCCCGTTGCTGCCAGGCAAGGGCACGTGGCTTCCTCCAAGAACACAACTAGGTTTCTTCATCTTTTTTGTCCTGAACTTAAAATAAAAACAACTTACAGAGTGACAGAAGAATTGAATGTTTTTGTATAAATTTGTGTAAATATAAATTAAAAAACCCCCTGTAATCTATAAGTATATATCGTGTTATTATTTGATACTTGCCCTACATTTTCATATGCATTTTGCTGGTGAGAAAACAAGAAGCCCTGAATGAGCAGATGTTGCTGGACTGTTGCGGGATGCACAGGACAACCTGCTCTTTAAAAAGCCAAATACACAGAAATCCCATGCTAGATTCCTGACAATCGCATTAGGTGTTATCAGAAGTCTGCAAATCATCAACACAAATAATCTCAGTTTTAATTAAAAAAAAAAAAAAAAAGTAAAACTTTGATGACGAAGAGACTCAAATTTTGCATTAAAAAACCAAGCCTTTACCTGCCAGATCAGACCTGTATTTTAGGCTACCCATTGCCGCCTTCCCCAGATGCCGTACCAGGACCTGCGGGAGCAGGTAGCGCAGCCCCGCGTTCGGCGTTCCCGCCGGGCGAGCCCGTTCCGTCCGTCCCGCGAGCAACGCGCTGGAGCGGCGCGGTGTGCCGCGCTCGGCGCCCGGAGCTCGCCCCCTCGGCAGGCGCGCCGCGCCGCGCGCGCGGGGACGCCCGTGGACGTGAGCGGATTGCTGCGGGCGCTGCCTGGAATGCCGTCCAGCTGCCAGCTGGAGTTATGGCTCTCTGCCGCTGGAGCAAGCGGCCGCAGGTTCCAGAAGTGTGAGCGTACGTTTTCATACCGCACGCTAATGAATACATTTTGTTGTAGCCCCTGCACTGGGGGGAAATGCAGGGGGGAAAGTAGAATTTATTTGTGGGTCTTATTTACCACTTGTGTGGTAGAGAGGGAATGTTTCCTCAGAGACTGGACTTGAACGTTTGAAAAGAAAACAAAAAAGAAAGACCAGACTAATGCAAACCAGCGTAAGGAGAAGTCACCCCTGGTTTGCTGCTTTTGCAGTTATATCTAGAGTCAGATCAAGGGCTGGCGAATTTCAGCAAGGCTGCAGAAGTTGTTCATGTAGCAGATTTTCGGGAAAACAATGTCTCCGAAAGCCGGAATGTTGCATTTGTTTTCTACTGGGATTTTATTTCTTCCATTCAGATCTTTCCTTTACCTATAACCTCTGTCACTTACCCCCCCACACAAACTGCTCCACTGTCGATAGAGGGATGATAATGATATTTGTAATGTGCTCTGATGTGAAAAGTGCTATACAAGATTGAACTGCTGTTGCTGATAGCACGAGAAATTTCCCCAGCCAGATCAGTCAATAGCTGACACTAAAACAACACGGTGCAAAGTGCATTTGAAGACTGTCAGACATCACCGCGATTTTGTTTTCTCCAGCAAACTATTCCTTAGATAGGTGGCTTGACCTGGAGTTGTTTAAAAAGATCAAGGGCTCAGGGCCTCCAAAAGAAAAAAAAAAAAAAGACGTAAAAGAATAATATTAGTTATTCTACACTCTGTAAAACAGAAGGGTCTCTTGTCCCATTAAAGTATGCAAATAAATATACTACTTATATCTCTCTTGATGGTCCCAATAATATCAGAGAACAAAAGGTTTCAAGATTGGTTTAAGTTTGAAAAATTTATTTGCAAAAAAAAAAAAAAAAGGCATTACAGAACATATTTTGAGAAAAATATTCATAATAAATGCCCATACCTGCTTTCTTAATTTATATGTGCAGATATATAACTTGCAAACAGGATCATGTCTGCAAGTGAAAATAATCCGTGCAAATATATCAGCATTTTGTGCATTCAGAATTGCATTCTTCAAAAATATCTCCAAATTGGTAGCAATTTAATTTTAGTCATTCCGAATTTGTTGCTTCTATGTTAATGCATTGCCTCTGAAACTGAAATATCCTATAAGGCAAAGCAATGGCAATACGAGGAGAACTAAACATATTAAACTTCAAGCAGAAAAATATTTGTTGAATTAACATTCTTGAAACTCTTGCTTCCTTATAACCATTCAAAAAATGGTTGCAACCCCGACCGGAGCCTCTGCCCTCCCAGTAAGGAAAGGTGGTGTATTAAGTGGCATGACCAGTAGGAGGAAGGAAAATACATGTGAATTTTGTGAGCAGGAGTCTTTTCTGGTAGGATGAAGATGCAAGATACCACTGCGGAGATGGGATTAGGGGCAAGGAGGCAGCGAGAACAAGAACAGGAAAGTCAGAGACACAAACCAGAGTGTGAGGGGCCGGCTAGCTAAAAGAAACAACAAGAGGGAAAAGAAAAATAAAAATTAGGGAGTGGAGGGTAAAGAATGTGACAGAGGAGAAGAATAAAAAAGTGTCAGTGAGGACAGGGCAAGGGCGTGAGGAGCCAAGCAGAAAGAACAATAAAAGAGAAATAAATAAAAGCAACGCCAGCGGTAGCAGCGCTTGCCACGCGGCAGCGGAGCCGGGCAGCTCTGGGGCTGTCGCCGCGCGCCTCAGAGGGCACAGAGGGGCACGGGGAGTGCCCGTGGAGGGGGCAGCAAAGCTCGGCGCCCCCGAGCAGGGCGGTCCTGCCGCGGGCCCGGCCGCAGGCGCCGCCGGCCTCCGCCACGCCACGGCGGGGCCAGCGGAGGCAGCCGCCGGCGCCGCGTCCCCGCTTCTCGTGTGCCCAGGGCGCTGGGGCGGTGGGAGAAACAAGGGAAACGAAGCCTCTTTTAATAAGGGCGTCACAAAAGACCAAAAAAAAAAGAAAAAAAAAAGAGTGAGGAAAGGGTCAAAGGAGAGCAATTAATGGCCCGCGGCCTCTTGAGGAAAGAACGAACTCGGACTACACAGAGAAGTGCCCCCTGAGCGAGCTGCGCCAGGCGCGAGCCCGGCGCGCGCTCGGGCTCCGCGCTCCGGGCTCCGGCCCAGCCGCTCGGGCGTCGGCGGGCGCCGGCAGGGGCGGCGTGCGGCCGTGAGCGTCACCTCCGCGCCGACCAGCCCTGCCCGCTGCCAGCCCCGCTCTACCATCGCCTTTATGTACTCTGCCAACATGGCTGTACTCGTCAGCAGGCTCGTTACTTGAGTCAGTAGAGCTGGGAGCACATTTCTGGTTGACTTGTGCTCCCTCTTCTGGTTGGCATTTGCCTCTACACAGAGAGGTCCAAAAGAAGACCAATTTGGTTCCTCTAACTTTCTAAAAAGAAGAGATTCAAAACATTCTTTGCTCTGTTTTCAGACAGCTGTGAGATCACGACTGCTCCTACCACCTTTGGTGACTCACCAGAGCATAAAAGGTGAAGCCCTTTGTGTCTTTAGAACAAACAGTCCCCTAGGATCTTTGAAGTCCATCCACAGATTTATTTGGGAAAAGGGCATTTCTATCGTTCTCACTAAAAAGCTTGAAGAAATGAGCTGTGTGATAGGAGTGTGCATTGGCAGTGCTGTTGTCCTCCCCAGAAGAGCAGGTTGCCCACAGTCTTTCCCCCGGATGTGCCCAGCTGGAGCACAAGCCACCAAGGCTGCGGGACTCGTGGTTCTGGGTGACCTGACGTACGACCGGGTGAGGGTTCCTGCAGGTGGTCTTGCCAATTCCCTCTACTAGAACGCACAGAAGATAGTGGGGAAATGCAAAGCCAAAAGTAAATCACTAGTGAAACTGGTCAGTGTGGCCAGCACTTTCTGTGAAGGGAATTCATTGGTAACTTTGGCTGTGGCCTGTTGCAGCATAACCCTGTAGGCAAGGACTCACGGGTGGTAACACAGTGGATTAGTTCACAGTATTGAAATGTCCGTGTCCAGAGCAGGGGGTGTTATCTGGGCCGCCTCTAGTGTGATTATGGGCAACAGGAGTGCCAGATACCCAGCACTATGCCTAGCAGCTTGAGCTAACAAACTAAGCTCAAAAGCAACTGACTCTTGAATTGGAATCTGGTCTGAGTCCTGGTCTAAATCTAGTTACGATCTGCCTGATTTGCTTCCACATCTACAAAGTGGAAATAATCCATACCTGTAATACTTACCAGGCCCACTGCAGCCCATCTCCAGCATTTACACTTCGTATCATCTGCTAAGCTGCCTCAGCTTGACTAGGTCATGCCTCTCTGGTGCTACCACATAAATGCTAACATTTACCATCATGTGATCTTCAAAAAGGGCAGATCCAAGTCCCTGCCTTTTTTGGAAAATTATCCTTTGAAATACTGTTTTAATAAAAAGAGAACAGGAAAAAAAAAGAAAAAAAAAAAAGAAAAGAAAAAGAAAAAACTCCAGTTGGCCAATTCTTATGTCAAGATCTAGGACAGATTGCTGCATAGTATTGTACATTCACATTGAAATTATTACTTTGGCCCTTAGGCAAAATGTACCAGGAACTTTTCTTGGGTTGTGCTAGCAACAAGTGACCAAGAAAGCAAATATTTTTTATTTTATATATAGTCCGTGACTCCTCTCAAGCACTGAGACTAAATTTAGACAATTGTCTTGGAAGCAAACATAGATAAAATTTGGATTTTGTTTCTTTCATTAATTTTCTAACAATTTAAATTTAAAATAAGCAGTATTGGTCAACTGCTATTTCTGATTTTAGAAAAATTTCTTTACTACTTTTAACTGTTTCCTATCATCATCACAGTTGAGTGCTCACAAACAGTAAAATAGCTGAACAAAATGGGTATACCCTAATAACTGCAAGCCTTTTCAACACCCAGGCTGAGCTGTATTCTACTTATTGGTAAGAATTCCACTCATAGGTGTTGAGATTTCCTTCTTTTTTCATGGAATTTGTATTTAGTTAAACGAAACTTTCACTGGGCACAGGTTTGGAGAGTCCTGCAAGGTAGCAGAACAAATGCTTGTCACCTGCCCTGTGATAACTTGTACCACATGGGTCCCCTGGCATACAGCTTATCCCACCCGCAGATGATACTCCACAAGTGAAAAAGCTTTGTTATCACTGATTCACACCAGGGCTGCTGGTCTGGCTTAGAGGTGGGCTGGAGTTTCCCACCAGAATGAGATTTCAGTCAAAATAAGGAAGTGTTGCTTCATTCCCTGATGGACTTTACATAGCCTAGTAATGAAGAAACTCATCTTGTCTGGGTTTAAATCATTGCTCCCAGATTTGAAGCAGTGTCTGGGTGTGGGATCCCACGTGCCAGGTACCTGGGTAACCCCGTCTGTCTGTCTCTTTCTCTCAGACTGTCTCACTTCCAAAACATTCTGAAAAGTCTTCATTGCATTCTGCATCAGAATGAAACCAAATGCCGAAACCTCAGAATTTTTCACGAAACAGAACCCTTGTTTTCTGGCCAGCCCTATTATTGAACCTTAATATGATACAACATGTGTCCGTATTTGCACACATGGTCCACAGCCCTTACACATGTGTAAATCCTACTGAAGTCATGTATAAAGGACCAGGCTCTAAGGCTGTTATAGAAAAAGTTCATGTTTCACTGACTGTTTGGTATTCTTTGAAGATATTACATTAAGAGTAAATATAGAGAAGTACATGTTATATGCAAGATTTTCAGAGAACATTTAACTTCCACACCAGAAGGTCACATCTAAGGCAATATGGTCTTGGAACAAGTTCAAAGTTGTCACACTTGATAAAAATAGCTTAAAGGGCACATAACTATGCTGGAATACGGGAAAACAGTGGAACATGAGAGGGAGAATGATTGAAGGCCCCATTACTAATTATGTACATACTTTGCTGCTATTGAAAGCTAGGTTTCCAAACATGTACATAGTACTTAAGTTAAATAGAAGTGCAAGCAATTAAAAGACTATAAAAGGTTTTACATAGCTATATATCTAAGGAAATAGTATTTTACAAATATAATTTGCTAGAATAATGGAAAAATCTTTGACCAATAAACAGAGGATAAATGATTTTTGTCCCTAGTTTCAAAACTACATTTATGACTCTACATTTACATTATCATTGTTTATCTTTTTAATGATATTTTCGTGAGAAACCATATGTATATCTTTGATTAATATATGAAACATTTACTTTTCTTTATTTTTCACTTTTTTTTTGACTTGAAGTTACTTACTGAAGAAAAATACTTTATAGTTTCCTGTAACATACTGAAGAAAGGACAGATGCAGAAAACAGACAGCTGAACTTTAGGAAACTTAAATTTTACAGGAAGATCTGCTGGGCTGTTAGAGCTTGATTGACTTTGTAAACCATAACCAAAAGGTTTCACTGAACCGACTTGTGAAATACACATTGTATTAGCTTGGCAGTCATTAGTCGTTAGGACTGTGTTCCAGGAACTGGATACCTGTTAAGACACAGTCAGACCTTCCAGTGATATTTCAATCACAAGTTTAAGTGACCATAAAATAAGATCAAATAGCCTTCTTGCAGACCCATTCATGCACGTGAGAGTCTCGGCCAAAGGCAGGTTGTTTCATAACAACACGGTTAAGCCGCGGGTCAAATGCTTCCCACAGAAAATGCAATGTTGTGCATTTCCCACTTTAATATTTGATTTACTGTATTGTTTTCTTCATTTTATCTTTTTACAGAACATGTCATGTGGAGGAATCCTTTCCTTTTGTTTTAATGAAGACATTTGCTATATTTTGCACAGGTCTCTTAATGACTGAAGGTACAGTGCAATCTCTGGGACAAAGCTTCAGAAAATAATGACTTTGCATAACTTCTACCCATGATTAATACATCTAGGGTTCAGTAATATCCTGTTTATCCCAGTGGCACTCTTCATGAAGACAAAGTGGTCTTCCATGCTTGGAAACTACCTATGAATTCATCTATGAATTCATCATCACCCCAAGCACCAGTACAGATTAGGGGGCTGACCTGCTGGAGAGTAGCTCCAGGAGAGGGATCTGGAAGTCCTGGTTGACAACAAGTTCCCCATGAGGCAGCAATGTGCCCTAGTGGCCAAGAAGGCCAATGGGATCCTGGCCTGCGTGAGGAGGAGCATTGCCAGCAGGTCCAAGGAGGGGGTCCTGCCCCTTTACTCAGCTCTGGTGGGCAGTTATTGTGGGCAGGTCTGGGCTCCCCAGGACAAGAGGGACGTGGATCTCCTAGAGAGGGTCCAGCGTAGAGCAACAAAGATGATTAAGAGACTGGACTGCACTTACTGCATGAAGAAATATTAAACGAACCTATTTAACCTAGAAGAGAGGAGAAGAGAGAAGGAGAGCGGATCTAATCAATATGTATAAGTACCTGAGGAATGATTGTAGGGAGGAGGGGGCCAAGCTCTTCTTGGTAGTGGCCAGTGACAGGACGAGGGGTAATGGGCACAAGTTGAAACCCAGGCAGTTTTATCTCCTTGTGAGGAAGAACTTCTTTGCTGTGCAGGTGACGGAGCCCTGGCACAGGCTGCCCAGAGAGGCCGTGGAGTCTCCTTCTCTGGAGATCTTCAAACCTGCCTGCCACCCTGTGCCCCGTGGCCTGGGTGTCCCTGCTGGAGCAGGGGGCTGGACTAGGTGATCTCTAGAGGTCCCTTCCAACCTCAGTCATCCTGTGATTCTGTTATCCTGTGATTCTGTGCTATTTCCTATAGGACACTGTCTTTTTTGACGAAGGTTTTCCTTCTTTTTTCTTTCTTTTTCTTAAGGATGCTTAAACAAATTACCAGGATTTGGCCACCAAAAAGCAAAAAGTGTATTTTCTGACACAGTGACAGTGCTTTTGCCGTAGTAATTAGGTACTTAAGAATTAAAAATATCCCCTTGATCAAACAGAGATCTGAATGCATAATATTGCATGCCTTCATGATACAAATAATTAAGAAGGAAGGTTTTATGTCTTCAATATTTAGAGAGCAGATAATCGCAAAATTTCCTCAAAACCACTCTAACTGAGGATTAAGAATAACCAAACTCCAGGAGGTGCAGTGGGCACATGGAACTCTCTATGCCACCCTTTAAAAATGTATAACCAAGGGAAAAGCTTACATTATATTACAGCAGAGAAGCAACAATGTAATTTATGCTGCTCAGTTTAAAAGCATCACATTTTTTATAAAATAACAAAAAAGCAGAGAGTCTGAGTCATTAGAAAAATACTTGCACAGCTGGTAAATTGTATTTTCTATGGACCTTACACATGTGATTCTAAGCGCTAAGTATACACACTATTAGGGTCAATCCAAATCCAGGCTGTTGAAAAATCTAAAGTGTTGGAGGATTTAGGATCTTCCTGTGGATTTTGTTGTAGCCTCCACAATCTATGTTTTCATTAAAATAATATATGTTCTAACTTTTTAGGTTCTGAAAGAAGCCTTTACAATGTTGTGCACTGTCTCACAGGCTGCGCAATCGAATGGACTGAACAAATACCACCAGGTTATGTAGAATAATGAAAATATTTGTTCCGCATTTTTTGTCTTCTTACAATGGGATGCCCACTGATTCAGAAACAAGAAGCAACTGAGATATGACACTAGTTCCTCATTCATTTGGAGGTGGAAGTGCTTTGGTGATTTTAATGCTAGTCATCTATGAAAGAGCACAAAGGGTAGCGTGCCCCTGGAGGGCAAGATGTTCAGCATGGGGGGCTGTTGTGACTCAGTAATAACACTCTGCCTTGGTCTCTCCTCTTTGCAAAGTGAGAGAGTACACCAGAAGTTTGTTTTTTAGGGAAAAATGACACATCTGCTGTGTGTTCTTTTTTGTGTCCATGTCTGGAAATAAATGCTTCATTTCTTGTTGCATCTGGACATGGGCAGAGCAACTGGAGGTACTCCCAAATCCCTGAGGTTTCTAGGATGTTTTGATTTAAACTCCTGCTCTACTCAGTTTTTTTCACCTACTTTTCCAGACATATTTACCCACTGCATTTCTTTTGGATGTATTTCTCTATGGTTGCCATACATCTAGGATGCAATTCTGAGAACTGCACTATATGCAAAGGACTTTAGTCCTCTTGCCAGTTCACATAGTCTATTGCTGGGAAACTCCTTAAAGAAATGAGAACTATTGAAAAGGAAAGCTTTATCCTTATTATTTATTGAATGACAACTCCATAATCCCTAGCTAATGTGATAAATTCATACAATTTAATGGAGGGAATAAAAAGAGAAAGTTGATATGTTGTAGAGAAGTGGTGTAGGTCTGCACTTGTCAGGCCTGTAGGAAAGGATGTTGCAGTACCTGTGACACGAGGTGATCAGCTGCCTCCTCTGCAGAAGTCTCCCGTTAGTAAAACTTGGTTACCTTGCTAGTTTGTCTGGATTGTCTGAGTCAGATACCCATCCTTCCTCAGTATCAGATTTGCATACCTGAAAGAAGTAAATACACCCTCTGATGAAACCACATTCTTCCTCTTTTCACAGACTTGTCTCTTGCTGGAGAAGAAACAGTGTGAAACATGACAGAAAGCATTGGTTTGAAGAGAAAATGAGCCTAATTAAAATGTGAAGGTATTATACCAGCAGCTGTATCCTGTTGCAGAGAGAAAATCTTTTCAGTATATAGAATTGTTGGTTCTAATTTGCTTTTCTGGAAATGGATTTTTTTCTTCTGAAATACAATAAAGGTGATGACAAAACATCTGGATGCTTTGAGTGTGAGATCCATTACTGCAAACTAGGTAATTATTTTGAAATAAAAAATGAGAATTCAATTTTGAGAGTGAATTCTTTCCATCTCACAGCCTCTTACAAGCAAGACATATCTACATAAAGCTTGAAAAAAATCAGAAATCCAGCGTCCCAATGACAACAAACTTTACTTCTGCAGTCTGTATCACACTTACACCAGCACACATACAAATAGTGTCTGTCAATCAGAGCCTCTTAACCACAGCCTCTCACCAAATTCTTGATAATTTCCATTATGGGATCTGATTCTGAAAGGAGGGAAAGCTATTCCTAATAAAATTCTCAGCAATATCTCACACATTATTATAACCCCTCACTTAGAAAATGTCGTGAGTGCTTGCATATTTTATAAGACTATCAAAGTTTAGCTATTATGAGTAATCGAGAAGGTAGGTTGACATCCTAGGTTTTGGTTCACGGATAACTATGGGTATGTACAGCGTACTTCAGAGGCTTTGCAGAAAACGATTTGAACTAAAGGTTGGATTTTATAATTTTCATCCATCATCCACTGGGCTAAGGATGTTCCTCTGTACATAAAAATTGTTCTGCACATAAATACATTGTGGCTGTGTGATACACAAAGCCTCTTTGGAAGTTCATGTGCATAATAAATACTGCATGCTAGAAATCAGCAACAACTACTAGGGAGTGGATTAAGTAAAATTATGGACTATCAGTGTCCTTGCAATAAAACACAAGATAGATAACACTGCCAAATGTTTTGAATTCACAATCGAAAGTAAAAGTTTCTACTTCTAAGTTGAATTTCATACCTAGATTAATGTTCAGTTAGTAATATTGAATCCAAAATGTGAGCACAAGAGAACCAAAAGAAAAATAAACTGGAAAGCAAATGATTGATAAAAGTGACCTAGAGTTAGTCCTAAAAAATTGCTTAAAAGCAACAATAAATTCCCAGTGGCTCAAAACTTCATATCAAAACAAAAATGTCTGAAACTGAACATTAGATAGTGTAGGTATATATATCTTAACCACATCTTCCAGGTCTTTACTTCTTATTTTCTCTCTTCCTCTATACATATTCTATATTTAGTCCGTTGTAATTTTTATAGTCTGATTTCAAAGTATAGAGTCTGATTTCAGTGTTAAGAACCATGTGTATTCATTGATAAAGACCATGAAACACAGAGCTTGCTGGTGAAATAATAAACATTTTATTCAAACTGTGAGTAAACCAGCTGTGGCAGCCGATCAGATTGCAAGGGTGGATTTTGGCCTTGCAAAAGTTTTGTTCATTTTGCAGCTCTTGTAGCTGTTCAACATGTCTGATATTCATTAATAACTGTTCTACTACGTGCACATCAAATCTAAGCATATTTTCACTTACATCAAGAAGAAATCTTAAAAAGCGGGGCTTCATGTCTTGCAGAAAAGCTTCTGGCTCCAGCTATGAGACAAACTGAGCACAGGGCATCACAAATGTCACTGCTTTGCAAAGACATTCACTCTGCCAATAAATAATAATAGCAATCAAGAGTTAAGGTAATTCAAGCAAAAATTTTCCTGAACTTTGCCATTTTATCTTTATTCTCCAGAAAAGCAAAAGATAATACAAAATGATGCTGTATCTTTTAGTAATATGTACTATTTTTAAAACACAAAAAACTATAATAGCAACATAGTATTTATAAATATATTCCTAAATATTAATTTATAACTGTGATATATTTATATATTTATTATATAGATGTATACTTACTATACATCTATATACAGTACATACTTATGTTTACAGTATACTCATAAACCTATAGCAGAGAAACATATTTATTCTCTACTATAAGTAGCAGGGAATTGCGATCATTTAACTTTAGAAGAAGCTGGATTTTTTTTAAAATAACGCATGCTAGATGTTGCCACCAGAAGTACATGTGTTTTGCATGAATAGAGCAATAATAGTCAAGCTAAAACCCGTGTGAAACCTTCGGTGCATAAATCTCTTTATGCCTGAAGGCAGCAATAAATTACATGTTTCTTTACAAATATATTTTGAAATTGTCAAACATACATTTCATACATGAAACCAGAAATACTATCTTCTTGACTTTTTTTATATATTCTGTAATTAAGTCTAAAAGCAAAAGACGTCCCTTTATTCTCAAGGGATACCTAAATTCTTTATGTACATCAGAACAGGAAAAATATCCTGGTATAAATAAAATCTACTATTTAAAGAATAATAATTCTTCTCGCTTGTCCTCAATTCTACAAAAACTTTGAAAACACTTTCAAATTTTAAACTTCCGTGTTTGAATGCACATTTATATATTTTTTGATTTATTTAGGAATCAAACTTCTAGGAGACCAGAACTACATCACTTGTATCTTCCTGCTCTAAGTCATGCATTCCTTGTAGGAAGTGAATAAAAGTCCAGTGGATTCTGCAGAAACTCTGTGGCCTCTGTATTTATGGCTTACTAATTCCTCAGCAGTATGAATGTATGAAAATGGCATTTTGGTATATAGTCTATGCTGGAACCCCAAGGGCGAGTGGTTAAGGATGGGGCTACTGCAGGATCCGAGGATGGATGTCCCAGGCTGCTGACTGAACCAGTGCTGCTCACACTACTCCATGCCCTTCTGACAAGGAATTTCCCAGAATGGGCTTTACTCCTTTCATTTAGAATGAACTTTCCACTAGGGGGGAAATCACTAGGGAAAGTAGGCAGAAAAGCAGGGAAGGGTTAATACATAAGGATACTAAACATGCCTCAGTCTGCAAGGTGCTGAGCATCCTGTCCCTCATCTGTCTTTAACATTCATACATTCTAGTCAGTTTAGTCAAAAGCTCAGGAAATTTTCAGTAAAATGGGGAGAGGATAATTTAATATTAATGATAGTAAAAACAGAAAAAGGGACCGCTAGGAAACATTATAGACTACAAGTTATCTAGTCCATGTTGTAATATCAAAAAATGGGATAGGAGGAAGAAGCACAAGTAATTTTTTTTTTCTTTCACAGGTGATTCCAAAGTATCTGTGCTCTTTATTTAGGGTCACCAACTCTTGCTCTCAGTCTGAGGCCATTTAAGGGGCATCTCAGCAGGCCACATGAAGGATCACAAAACAGTAACCTCTCTTCCCATGTGGGTAGCCTGATGGCTTCTGGGGCCACCGCTTGCATCTCTGCTGTTGTATTCAGAGGCATCTGCGCAGGACAGGTAGAAGCATCCCCAAGGATGGACAAAGAGCAGACTGCCAGGTCAGCTTACCCATTAAGGGTACCCAGTATTAGCTTAGGGACTTAGTGAAACACAGAGGATTAGAAACTTGTTTTTTCCAGTCAAAAGTGGGAGTTTCTCACAAGTTTTCTGCCAAACCTCCTCAAGAGCGAACTCAGATTCTATCACTTTCTACAGACATCCTGACCAGGTGTCCAAAAGCCTCTCAGCCCCTGCCCTAGGCTGTCTGGGGGACAGGAGGAGGTCAGACACCCAAGTTCTGACATTAAGGAAAAAAAGAACTTCCATCAGTGTCAATATAGGGATCTTTCTAAGACTGACTCAAGTTTAAGAACAGGAAAGCTAGAAGGGATCTAACTTGATTACAAAACTTTCTGTCTAGTTGAATGCCTAATTCCAAAGTTATTCTCCTCCAGGAATGGCGTAACTACTTAATCATCCTCTACCTTTCCTCATTTTTCCTCTGTTCAGTGCTTTCCAGCACTGGTCCTGCTTCTGTTGCAGGAATGGTAAACCATGCATAGCAGCAATAGCACCGACGCAGGACACACACAGCCCCTTTCAGTGAGATTCCTTCGTGTGCAGGTACATAAATTTCCTGAGCACCTCCTTGAAGCCCTGTATCTTTGTACTCATGAGCAAATGTTACAGAACCTTGTGTACCCTTTTCCCACTATCCAGCTTAAAATACATGTGTTTCTATTTGCTTTTAATACATGTAGAATTACTGAATAAAATGACAAAAGGAAAGAACAAGATGTGCAAATCACTGGATGTGCAGTTTTTATTTACACCTACCCTGCATGTTTCATTAAATTGCTAAGATATTGAACAAAGCGTGTTAGCTCAGGTACCTGCTCTGCACTGGCACTGCAGCAGAAAAGCCCTGGCTGCTGTAGCAGGCCCAGGTTCATTCTTCACACCACCTCCTACCTGCAGCCCCCTGTACACCCTGCTCTCCTCCCTTCGTATTTCAAGGCCTTTGTGCAACTCTCTCCAGCTACTCTCATTTCATGCCATTCGTTTCCTTTGTTACAAAGACTGCTTCCCACACAATCTTTTCCTCTTATTTTTTCATATTTTTTTTTCTTCTGTGGGAAATAAATTATTCAGGGCGTCAACATCCTTGAAGTGGAACTGAGATGGAGGTAGTTATAATGAAATGCTAATAACTGCCAGGAAAATTACAGAGCCATTCAGAGCGGCTGGCTTTGCCAAGCAGCTGCCAGCAGCACAACGTGTCTCCCATGCACCTCTTCCAGTTTACTGATTTTCACCAAAATAAATAGGGCGTTGCTCTTCAATTCCAAGCTTTCACCAAGCGTTCCAGCATTGATTGGATGTGTCATACAGATATAATCACGTAACAGAGAAATGGAAGAATGTTTTAAAGTTGAATACAATGGCTTTTGCTGCGTGTTTAGGGCGTGCTTCAACATTATGCTTTATCTGTTGGCACATACCTTTGTTGTGTCAATGTAACTCTACAGGGAGGCTCTGCTGTAAAGGAGAATGCTTCTATTAACAAGGATTATTTCACTAAGTTGGCTTGCAGTGCAGTTATATCAGTAATACTCACCCCTCCCACAATTTTAGCAAATATATATGTCTGTATGTGTGTGTGTGTGGTGCCGATGAACAGGAACCTCACCAGGAAATTTAACACGAGAAAAATTGCAAGTTAGAAGCACGTCCTTAAATTAGCAATCACTGTTAAAATGCTTCTGCCCCTTACTTCTCTGCTGCTGTCTCTCAGCAACAGAGCAACGTCCCACAGTGGGTGCATTCAAACTGCTCAGGATCAGTCCGGCACCGTCTGAGCTGTGGAAATGGTGACCTTCATGGCAAGGATAAAAGCAGTCCAAGCTGCCTCAGCTGTTGGGAAGTGATTACACACGTATGGGCTTTGACTCATGCGTGGATGTGGCATTGCTAGTGAGGTGATGGTTCATCTGGAAACACAGCGGATTCATGATTAACCCTGGAATGCCGGAGGCAGAAGGCAGAGCTAACGCAGCGTGCCCTGCAGCCTCCGCCGGCCCTGCCGGGGTTCACACGACGGCGTGCCGCCGTGGTCTGCGCGCCACCCGGGACGTCGCGGTGCAGGCCCCGCGTCACGTGGAGCCCCCCAACGCGCCACGCACGGCGTCCAGCCGCAGAACCACTCCGCACAGATCGCACACAGGACCGCGGCTGCCACGAGCAGAGAAAACCCAACAGGCTCCTCACAGACCTTAAAAACTAATCAAATCAAGAGGCCTTTGTAAGAGGTTATTCATTATCTATTTCAAAGCGATGCCCACAGGCGCTGCCTATTGCACTTTACTCCAAAAACACATAGGCCCATGTTCCTCTGCTCCAGATCATCCACATGCCAAACCTTAAGGAACCCATTAATTTATGCACTTCAAAATGCAGGTCCAAGGCATTGGGAAAGAACCCCTCAAGACATCAGGCCCTTAAGAGAAGTTGGGGAGAGCGATTTCTTCATGACTAATGTATGGAGAAGGGTTGTGCGCTCGCAAGAAGTCAGAGAGGGCCTTCCAATCAACTCTCTTCTCACCTTGGAAACTGTGGACATAAGCAGCATTCCACTCAAAAGCCAAAGGCTAACTGTGTTTCTTTACTAGTACGTGGGGAACAACAGGTTGGCCAAAACACAAGAGATTCACCCCAATGTTCACTCGTTGTGCTCACTCAGCAACACAAAGGCTCAAATACCAGACTCGGTTTGGGTGACACCACGCAGCCGAGAGCATTGAAGTGACCCAGAGGTTCATTTTATTAGGTCCAAAATCCCTCCCCGAGCAAAGCAGCCTTCCTCCTTTCTTTTTTCACTTCGGGAAGTTACATCCAGGCGGCAGAAAGCCTCGCTCTACCCCCGCGCGTGAGCCAACGGCAGCAACTGCCTCACAGGGAGGGCTTTGCTGTCTCCGCGTCCCTTCCCCCGGCACTCCCCGACGCTTCGCTTCTCTTCTCTTCTGTCCCGTCCCGTCCCGTCCCGTCCCGTCCCACTGCCCGCAGCCTCCCGCTTCCCCCTTCTCCAACAGCAGCCCCACCCCACCCCCAACGGCCTTTGCGGCTCCGCCCTCTTCCCTGACGGCCGCCAGAGCCCCGCCCACTCAGCGGGCCCGCAGGCGGCGGCCCCGCCCCCTCCCCGCCCAGCCCTTTCCCGCCCGCCCTCATCTGGCAGAGCACGTGGGCACTGCCGGCTTCAAGCCCGACATCCGGCCCCGCCTCGGTGCTCTCGCTAAACTGTTCCGCCTGGCGCGCTCGGAGTGTTTGACGCGAGCACGCGCGCCGCGGAACCCGGAACTGGCAGTGCGGCGCAGCCGGAGCGGAGCAGAGGGGCTGCCCGCGCGCGGCTGCTGCGCTCCACCGCGCGGTGAGGGGCGTCCCGGGAAGGGGATGCCGGGGGACGGCGGGGACAGCAGGGGTGGCGTTGGCGTTCGGCAGGGGTGGCATTGGCGTTCGGCGGGTCGGGGTTCCCTTCGAAGCCGTGGAGCGTCCCGCGGAGCGGCCGTTGCGGTGGACGTGTCCTGCGCGGCGGTGAGAGCCCTGGCGTGGCTCCCGAGGGGGGTCAGTGCGGCCCGTGCCGGCCAGAGCAGCAGGGTCCGTGTGGGCGTTGCTGTGAGGATCCCTCAGCCACGGCTGGTCGGGGTGCGTGGGGGGCTGTGCCGCCTCGGGCTCCTCTGCTTGGTTTTTCCTTCTCATCTCTCAGTCCTGAACGTGCCAGGTACTGGCTCCAGTGATGTGCACAAGCTGGGAATTCGCGCGTGCAGGTGGATGTGTTTTCATCTTGAAATATGTGTAGGCTTTAAATATAGCTACCTATATGCGTCTGTATACATACTCTCTTTAGAAAGCAGAATTTGAATTACATCTCTTCATATTGCCAGGCAGTCTGACTGTTGCTTTATTGGAGTGTCAAGCTGACAGGTTGTAAGTAATAGCTCACTTTTTCTTTTTCTTTTTTTATTTTTCCCCTAGTGCTTTGCCTGCAATACAGAGATCTTCCAGAATGCTGGAGTCCTATGTAACTCCTATTTTGATGAGCTATGTGAATCGCTACATAAAGAACTTAAAGCCTTCAGATCTACAGTTATCCCTCTGGGGAGGAGATGTTGTTCTTAGTAAACTTGAGTTAAAATTGGATGTACTTGAACAGGTATGTTATGATGACAGTTAGTGATGTATGTGTTAGATTTAAAAGATGTTGACTAAATAATTTATATTAGTCTGCACGGAAACATTCAGTACTCACTATGTTTCTTATTAGGTAGGGTTTTTTTTTTTTTTTTTTTTTCTCCTGGTTTACTTAGGCTTGTTTTAATTCCATACTATTTATCGAATTCTGCAAGTTACAGGATGTGAAAAAGAAAGCTTTTCTATAGACAAGTTTCCTCTTTCATTCAATATTGTTTTACATTTAATGTTTAACCAGATTACCTTCCAAGTTTTATTTTTTCAGTTATCTATAGTAACTAATTTTAAATGTAGCTAACAAAAGAAGGACCTCTTTTAAATTAAGCATACTAAATTATTCTAGGTAGTATTTCATAACTCTGATTTTTATTATTCCAGTTGTATGTAAACATAAGTAACTGAGGGACAGTTTTATCAGCTAGTTTGTGTGAATTAGTTCAGAGAATATAAGACTTAACCTTGAAAAGAAAAGGCTGATAAAACAGGACATTTCATGTGGAATTTTGGAGCCCATGGTTTATGTGCACAAGTTAAGACTCAGCTTGGAGGACTGTTTTCTTCTATCTTATCTGTACAGACAACTTTAAGGAGCTGTGTGTGTGAGACAGATAAAACTGCCCTGTAACACATCCGGTGCAGCAAGGATTAGCAAGAGTCATGATGTAGTCCAGGAGAAGTATCTGAGAGAAATGCAATAGGATGGATGAAATAGGATGAGAAAGCAAGTCTGCATGCCTTGTATAAGTTGGACAAGAAAGAATGGATTAAACTGCACACAGAGATGTTTACATTTAGGAAAACTTTTTTATGAGCTGATGAGGTTCTGGAGTAGACTGTGAAGGCTGCAGTCTCTATTGGGAGGGACCTTTAAAAAGGGAAGGAAATGTGTGTGGTGGATTAAGAGTATCCAATCCAGTCCTAGAATAGTAGCCAGTCTTTCAAGACACCCCCATTCACTTTCTTTGAAAGAGAAAGAACTCGGTTCCTCTTCCAGGTGTTTGATGGCTTCTGTATTTTCTTTCAAGGTGACTGCCTTTTAGTTACTCAGTCTCTTGGTGCAGTTTATTTATATAGCCAATGTGGATGATTATAGTTGGACACGTTCCACATGTGAATCCTCAAAATTCCTTTTATGCATGTGTCCTAGAACCAAAGAAATGTTGATGGGAAGAGAGTTCTGGAGGTCATCTAGTCTGACTGCTTACTGAGAGCAAAGCTGTTGCCAGCATTAGGTCAGGTCAGCTGTGATTTTTGTCCCCTTGAGTCTCCTCAGGCCTTGGTTATGAAAACCTCCTCTTTGGGTGAACTGATGTGGTGATGCGGTACCCTTCTGGGGAGCAAGTTTGCCTGATAACAAACGAGGACTTGGAGCTGGGCTTATCAGGCATGCTGTCTTGCCAGGCCCTCCTAAGAATTTTCCTCTGTAATCTTTACAGCTGCCTTTTGAAGAAGTCACACTTTGTTGCTAGCTTGCCCCCAGCCTACTTTTCACCTGCTTGTCTAGTAGCTGGAGACGTAGCGATTCCAGTGCAATCTGTTGCTAATGTGAAGTGAAACACATTTTGTTTCAACTCTGACTTGAATGAGATTGAACTAAACTTTGCATTTACTACATATTCAATAATTTATTTTTTGAATATTGTTTGCTGACATGTTTTGTGGAAAGGAGTGGCCTGGATTTGACTCCTCTTGTGCTTGGGAACCTACTGTGGCTCAAAGTGTTCTAAGGGTATCATTTGCAGAAGTGATGCTGCTTTATGCTTGCCCAATCAGACTTATTTTCAATGTATTGTACTTGGTAATGTCACAACCCACAGCCTTTGCAGCTGGCAGGGAACTCACTTAAAACTCTGTAAAACTCTATAGAAGTTAGTGATAAACATTAATTTATTTTGGGTATCCTGCATCCATAGAGGTGGGAAACCCGAGTTAGTCACCTTCCCTGCAATTCTCTTTGCTTCTAAAGTTCCTTCTATCCTGTGCTGTTATTCCCAGCCTAATTCCTGCTCTCTAGCTGGTATGAATGCTGCCATAATTATGTGAGTTAGTGAAGTTAAGGGCAATGTGCATTTGATTCCAAGTCTATCTGGAGCCTTGAGTATTTTTTTGTAGGATTTCATCCTTCCATTGAACTGTACATGACTGCTTGGGAGCATTAACACAGCTGACAAACTACCTGGACAAACATCAGATCTGGGAAGAAATGAGTGTTTTCTGCCCTGACTTCTTTTGTTCTTCGGCTAATGTTGGGGTTCCCCTTGTCAGGCCATCATCCTGAATTTCAGAGCATAGTCAGGAAAAGGGGACCAAATGTTGTCTGTCTTCCTGAACACTTTTTTTTTTTTTTTTGGGAATGTATTGAAAATCTGTACAAACATTTAATCTGATGGCAACTTAAAAACAGTACCTTCTGAAACCAGTAGCTGACTTAGAATATTTACATACCAAAAGAGAGAATACTGAGTACCTGAAAATATTTCACATTTTCATATATACTCTAAGTTTAGTTTAATGGCAGTACATAATACTACTGTAATAACTCTTCTCCCTACCCCTTTCTTTTGACAATACTAGTTCTGTAAGTGAAAGCTGAACACTGGTTTACATGTGGACTTAACATTCCAGATACAATGTAGCTTTGCATCTAGATACAATGTGGTTTGGAAACAGTTATATCACTTTTTGAATATTCAGTTAACTCTATGATAATTATTTTTACTTGAAGAATGAATCCAATATAAGTAAAATATCTGAATGGGTTTTTTGATACTCATCTCTTCTATCCTGTATGATCCAAGTAAAAGAGTAAACGTTCCTTGAAATTTTCTTTCTAGGCAAAATAATTGAGACCGTGTGCCAAGACAAAGTGTGTTTAAACTTTATATTAAACTTTTATATAAAAAAAATCAAAAAACATTCTAAACACTTTTGATAACTTTCATGTAAGGTCAGTGTGATATTAGGGTAAAGGAGCTAGCTAACTCAGAAGGAGAAACAAGGAGTCTCTGATAACAGACAAATGATAATTTGATCTAAATATTACTGAGTCATCTGGTATTGTGGACTCCTGTGCTTGAGTTTATACTTCCCGTATGCTTTGCTGGGCAGCACAGCCACAAAAGTGAAAACAAGAAAGCAGATCTACTAACTCCTTTGTTCATTCTCTGTTAAACTTTAGCTCTTTTTTTTGTATAGTACAGATATTGATAATGCAGATATAATCAAAGAGAGCATGCTGTGTGGCAGGAAAGGATGAGAGGATGTTGGTCAATGTGGTCAACAAGAGCTAACAGTGTGGTCCAAGGCAGCCAGCCGCCTCCTGGCTTGTATCAGGAACAGTGTAGCCAGCAGGACCAGGGGAGTGTTTGTCCACCTCTACTCAAGAGTTGGTGAGACTGCACTTTGAATACAGTGTTGGGTTTCAGGCTCCTCACTACAAGAAGGGACATGGTATAGTAGGCTCGATGCTGAAGGGTTTATGGTTGAACTTGGTGATCTTGAAGGTCTTTTCCAACTGTAATGATTCTATGAAGAAAGTAACTGCAATTAAGACCTAGATATATCCATACATTCTAAGCTTTATGCCATATCATAACTTTTGAAAAATTTTTTTGGTGTTTTGAAAATGTCTGTTCCACCTATCTGTTATAGGTGGAAAAACTGTAGTCAATATTTAACATGATACTTAATAAAAAGAAAGATCTCACACAAGGTGAAGAGAAAATGAATAAAAGTAGTTTTTAACATGTATTGTAAGCAAGTTTCTAAATTTGGCACACACATTTGTTTTATATTGTCTGCTGAAGTAGCATAACAGACTGCTTTGCAATGCTGTAAAGAAACTTTTTTTTTTGTGCAATTGGGATGATGTCAGTAAATGTATCAAAATTCCTTTGGAACAAAAGAATTGTATTTTCTAAAAATATTCTGTATCTATGTGCTTGTCTGTATAACCTCATTACAAAAGAGTTCTTATTTTTTTCAGCTTTTATAGGTAGCTAGACAAAACTGAGAACCTATGTTCAATTCGTCTACCAAATAATGAAAAACAGATCTATTTAGAATACTTATTGAAGGAAATGTGTAAATTCCACATGTGCAAACAAGTCTGGATCTAAACAGACATTGCAGTATTGATAGTTGACATTAAAATTTTATATCTGAGAAGTTCACTTCTATTACTGTAAATTTTTACTAATATTAGCTTGTTGTATTGATATGCAAAAGCTTTGTCTCTAGGTTGCAGTGTATTTTTGCATTGTATTTTGTTTTTTGATCGTTTATTTTCTTGCTCCCCTCTGAGGGTGCTGAATATAGGATACTTTGTCACTGATTGTATCATCAGTGTAGCAGCATCTCCATTTAAACTGCGTTGTGGTTGGTTTTCCATGGTTTAATTTAAGGTGTTTAGATTAATCTGGATCTTCTTCTAAATGTCTCTCTCCGAAATTCCCTAGCAACTTACTTGCTTTGCCTGACAGCAGCATAGGCTTCTCTGTTTGTCTGTGACTCATTCCTTTAAGTACTTAGAGCTTGTAGGTGTCTAAACTGAGCTGAGGTGCAAAGGTGCTGAAGTCTCTTTTCAGATTGCCAGGAGCATTTTGAAGTTTTGAACACAACTTTAGTTCCTGACTTTACCAAAACCCATGAGCAGTTTTAGCCATGTAAACCTAATGACCAAAGCTCTGACCTGGCATATGGGAGATTTAGATCCACTTTTCCTTTCAACCTGACAGTCTTAAGAGTTACCAGCTTTTAAGAGACAGACCTAAACACCATGTTCTGAGGCACTTCAGGTGGCAATGACCATCATTTCTTGCTATTGAAACTGGAAGGCTGTGCGGCCAAAAATGTCAGGCTGAGAGACCAGCTGAACAATAAGGACGTGTGTCATCACTGAAGCCTCACCATGAGAATGCATAGTAGGGAGAGCTCATTCAGTTCTGCCAAATTACCTAATGTTGTTCCTATGCTTGACATTAGTTGCTTAATGTCAGTGTTTTGAACCTGCTGTTTGTAGTGCTGGGGCTGCGAGTGGCCATCCTCTCAGATAAGCTTTAAAGCCCTGCCCCCTGGGAAAGGCTGGGGCTGTGTGAGATAGCGGCGCTTTGGATCGTGCATGGATGGAGATGTGGAGTGCCCAGAGCTGCATGCGGGGGTCCGTGTGGCCAGGCACAATCCTAACGTGGAATGCCTGGCTTAGTGGCTTAGCAACCTCAGTTTGTTTGTTTGTTTGTTTATTTATAATTTAATCACAATAATTTCTGTAGTTATTTTTGTTTTCAATTGTTAGAATAAGTTGTATTGAAAATGGAAAGTTTTTTACATAGTGGTGTTCAACAGATTTACTGTATATAAAACATGTACAGAAATTCTTGTTTTTAAGTCAAAAAGTACCAGATAAATCTTTGCTTTATAGAGTAACTTGGATTTGTTAAGCCATTCTGTCTTTTCAGTTACTATTCTGTATGGCTTGTTCCTGTAACCTCTGACACTGTTTAACACTGTTTAAAAAAAAATTACAAACTATATAAGTATATTTATGTAAAACAAAGCTGAAAAATAATATATATATTTTGTTAGATTCATGTTTTTCTTTACTAAAGCTCTTTATTGTCTAAGTTCCACAAACTCATAAACTTCTGTGAGGACCATTCATTTCTCCTTGTGGCCAGCCTTAAGAATATTGAACTCTAACAACATATAAGTACTAAAATATTTTTATGATAAAATGTCTCTATTATGTTCCAAGTGCATACTCTTCAGAATAATGCAGGTTGTGTGTCAGCTGAACTATTTATTTCTAGTAGTGAATTTCTACTTGTTTTTTCAGTGGTGGCATATTTTGCAGTAGCATCACATGAGAGGTTGTGTTAAACTTTACTACACCTGTAATTTTTTAATTCAGATATTTCTTTTGAACAGACTGTTTGTAATGTGTGTGCAAGCAATTATGTAGCTGCTGGCCCAGCCCTATAGCATGCTGCTGATTTGAGTAGGGAAAAGGATCTTTTTTCTATTTTATGCTAGTTTTTTAAATGAATATATCTTTTTGATCTTTGATATGATTCAGCAGTTAATTAGTGATTTTTTTTTTTTTAAAGGAACTGAAGCTACCATTTACTTTTTTAAGTGGTCATATTCATGAGCTTCGAATTCATGTGCCATGGACAAAATTAGGATCAGAACCAGTGGTCATCACTATCAATACAATGGAGTGCATCTTGAAATTAAAAGATGGAGCTCAGGTAAGAGACGTGATAAATGTATTTCTAATACTGAGGGGTTGAAAAGAATACAGGCTTGTAAGAAGTTGTTTCTGTTTAAGACATCAGAAGCAGCTGGCATGCATAGTTGTGTTCCCTCTTATTTCGTTAGTAGGTGATGTGTCTAATATTTTCCTTGATGCACATTTCTGATTCTTTATTAGCTATAATGGTATTCTTGCAGGTGTAAAACTAGGTTAATATGCATTTTCTATCAGAATTTTCCTATGACTAGACTACAAATGGATTTTAAGAGCGATGTAGCATCCTAAATGCTTCCAACTGTTACCTGCCAAGAAGCAGTTCTGGTTGTTTGAGAGTTTTGTGCAGCACCACTGGATGCTGGAGTATTTTCAAAAGATGAGTTACTGTTATTGAAGTGCTTTACAGTTCTTGGAGGGCAACGTACAAGCAAGGGTTTACAAGGGCATTTGTTTATTTTTTAAATTTATGCTATTAAACTTTTAAACTTAACACTATTTCAGAGGCTTAAGAAAAACTTCTGTCTGGCGCAATGGAACTGAAATATGTAGTGGTGTAATCTTGCTTCTAACTTCATCAGTCATAAATATTTGGATATGTTAACATTCAAACTGTGTGTCAGTCGTAGGGAGATATATAACAAGAATATGTGTGTGTGTATATATGTGTGTGTATATATATATAAAAATTCTTGTTCACACTTTAATTTCAGTGTAGAGTCCAGTCACATTAAGGATTCTACAAAAGAAACATTTAATTTATACAAAGCCTGTAGGTCTTTGATAGCAAGCGTGATGAGCTGTAAATGTTTAATATCAATGATGAGATCTGCCAGCAGAAGCAATGTGGCACATTTTTCCATTACACTGGATAATTATTATGATTCTTGGGCAGTTCTGAATTTGAAAGGCTTTTGTTGGAGTAAAAATCGCTAGTCCTAAGTACACCGCACACAAAGCGTGTGCTTGTGTTTTTGTAGCTAGCCTTTGTCTATGTGCATGCGTGCACAAGCACATCCATGCATGTGCACATACTAACAACCAAATACTTAATACTTGTCTAATGTTGCGGTGAGATTTCAAGGCCAGATGCTCCATGAGAAATGTGTTGTAGAAGCAGCAAATTGCAAGTATTATAGAAGCTGCAGAAAAGGTTTTACTCTGTGCAACCCGGAACTAATATTTGATGTTAGATCATGCTGATGGCTACTGCTGGAATGATCAGATTTCCTGCTTGTGTGGTATTTGAAACTTAAATTTTGTGGTGCATACAGCAAAAGGTCAAATGTCACGAATGGGAAATGCTCTCAAAGCAAGTATTTGTTACAGATGTTTAAGATTCAGAGGTAAGGAAGAATTTTTTTTTTTTTAAATTGCAGCTGACATTTGGACAAATTATTCAATGTTACATACACTCAGGAGAGTAAAATTTGGGTCTGTGCCATAGCTGGATTTATCTTTGACTAATAAGAATGTAAATGCAGACACGTTTTTACTGTTTTCTGAGAATTTAGCTTTAAGAAGTTGAAGCTCGAATTTTGTTTCTTAACAAATCTATTGGTCAAATAAGAGCTTTCCTTTTACCATAAAAAATATGTAATCAGTTAATGAAACACCTAAATGCACCAAGGAAATTATTTCTATGACAAACAGTAGAAAATAAATTTTCAGTGAATGTAGCTCTGACTATAACTGTCTGCCAAGAACTTATTATCATCAAAACCTATAATTAGCGAGAAAGGTTCAGTTTAATTCTCAAAAGTTTATGATGGCCTTAATCGTGCATTTCCTTTCCTTAGGTAAAGGAGCACTTAATGAGCTCTTGTATAATTTTGCCTGAACAAAAAGCTCAGTTTTTCGTCTCAACTTAGTTGAAGTATCTGCCTAAGGATGTCAGGGGAGAGGTATTTTGAAGAATATTTATTTTGGTGATGTACGGGAGTTTAGTGAACACAGCCCTGTTTGAGGATACTGTTGAAGGGACCTTACTGAGTTTTGTGAGAGATAGATAAGATGGGGAGTTTATCTGAAGAGCTTTGGAAGTGCTTCTGTGCAGTCTCCATTGATGCCGTTTCATTGTTGATTTCATGGTTTGATTTTTGTTGCTGCTGCTGTTTCCCATGCTATTGCAGCACCTCCTCCTCAACTGAGATAGAAGTTTGGAGTAGACAGACAGCAATAATGACTCGCCTTCTGCTTTTATGCTAATGTTCTCCGTTTCTAAGGAGAGATGTTGGTCTAAATGATTAGTTTACCCAGCAATGTACAAAATCCCTCACATAGCATTAATGTTAGCAAATTTATTGGGCACAGAGAAACCAGGTAGTTGTTTGGATCAGCTTATAGGCAATTTACCACTGCAGGTGTTTTTGAGGCACTGTATAGAAAGCTTTGACTGAATGTATTTAACTTTGTGCAAGTAGCTTGTGGAGAACAGCTAGCAAGCCTGATGGTTGGGAGAGCAGAAAGTATTTGAAAATTGTCAGAGAGTGTCATCAGAAAAGGCTGAAGGCTGGGATTGATCTTGGTTGTGGGATGACTGACGTGGCTGGCAGGGCAAGCAAAGAGGTGCGAATCATTTTGCAAGTGAAGACAAGAGCCTTGTGTTTGAGGGTATAGTTATATAGTATGTTTGCTAGGGTGTTGAAGCTAGCTCCAGTTCTTAAAGTATGGTTTGCAGCTTTCACCCCTTCTGTTCTTGAGCTGTAGGACTTCAATTGCATGTGGCTGTATGGACAATCACTGGGTTTTTGTTGTGTTTCTGTAGGTATTCTTATGCTTTTTAGTGGCAAAAATGAAATAAAACTTGAAATTGGGGGAATAACTAGAATTCTTTAAGTGGCCCGTGTTTCTGCTTTTAATTTTTTTCCTGTAAAAGCTCAAGGTCTATGCATCTGTTTTTAGTATTCAATACTTAAACACTTTAATAGGGGTGTCTTTGTACTTCAGTAAATCTGAGCTTTATCTTGAGTTCTAGGAGACAGAGAGAGATCATCTATATGCAAAGTTCAAAAAGAGTGGGCTAGGAGTAAGAGCTCTCTAGCAACTTATGTTTTTAGTGTTGTATGACCTGGTAATTTCAAATTAATGACAAATGTGAAGTTGTGTGCCATCTCAAACCACTTTTATTTGTGTTTTAGTAGCTTACTGTAATCAATACTAGAACAAAGATACTGGTAGTATTTTTAGTACAAAAGTACTAGAAAATATGTTAGCTGTGTTTGTATATATTAGCATGTTTGTAAAAGTATAATTTTCTGTATCTTTTTAAACCATTTATTTGTGTAAATCTGCATTTACACCTAAAAATCTCACGATTTTCTAGTTTTGGGATTCAACTTATGACCCATTTAGACAAGAGTAAGTTTTTAATTTCTTTTCATTTCTGTCCTTTTTGCTTTTTTTCCCCCTCTCAAATAAGAGTTAAATTTTTTTTTAAAAATTAGATTCTGAATATCTACCTTTATACTCAAACTCAGTAGATGACTTTGGCTCAATTAATGAAACTTCTAAGTCAACTTTAAGAACATGTATGCAAATACTGTTGACATTCTGAGGGGAATTTTTCAATACTGTCCTTGTTTGTCAGGTATTGACTTCAGGAATCAGATGATGTATTTGTTTTTAATGCTAGATGCATAAAATGAGATAAGGGTGAAACATCACCTTGAAGAGTAGTTCTTGATTTCTCTTTATTTATTGCAGATAGACACTGTAAACCTCTTTTTCCTCATTCTCTGTCCTTATAGACTCTTAAATATTCCTTGGAGGGTTTAGGTCAGACCATTACAGGTCTGAATGCAAGTCTGCTCTGTTGAGGTACTTCCTGTTTATTCTGAAAATGAAAAGGGATTTCTAGACCTAGCAATTAAAGAGAAGGAGGAGAGGAATCTTAAGTCCCCTCCCCGCTTTCATGTGCATGATTGTGAGCTTTATTTATTTATCTATCTTTTTCTGGTTTCTCCTCAGCATTCTGATCTTGCCTCTTGTGGTCCCTTCCACATTTTTAACTCAGGTCAATGGCTTTGAAATTATCTTTCCAGCATAGAAGGTCCAAATTGAAATCCTTCTAGGATGGAGGATCTCTTAGGCCTCTGTAAACCAAAATGTGAAGCCTTAGCTATTGTGTTGCAAAGAATGCTGACCTTGCTGAGCCTGAACTAAAAGGCTAGTCTGTGAGCTGGGAGGGTTGCAATGAGGAATCATATATCACTCTGATACCTCTACTTCAATAACAGTAACTTCTAATGTTTGCAGCAAGTTAACTAGTAATTACTTTTTTCCAAAAGCTTCAGGAATGTCTGGCAGAGCCTTTAGTTGGGCTTTATGCCATTTTGTGTGTGGAGTTCTAGTCTGTAGGACTCTCATAGTGTCCTTTGGGAATCATTTGGTAGGAAATGGGATGCTTTAGGGAGCAGATTTTCCATGTCCCCTCTGTAGGGAATTGGTCTCTTGGGAAGGGGAGGGGGGAAAGCCAACAAACAAACAAAATAAACAGCAACAACAAAACCCCCCCAACCATTTAATCCATTTGATAAGCTTGCTCTTTCAGTAGAGGGAGCAGCTGTAGAAAAGCAGGCTGATTCAGCTTTTAGAAAAGTCTTAGGAGCATTTGGTTCAGAGAGCTGCTTTTCTTTTTGTAGTGTTTTCAAGTGAGTGGCTGAGGAGGAAATGCTTGAACAGTTTTGCTGTTCTTTAAAAGCAAAGTATCTGATGTTTTAGGTTGCAGTAGTTCTATTTGCACAAGAATAAGTTCTTTGCAATGAATTTGTTAAAGAAGCTATGGGCACATTTCTATTTACTCCTAGCTATGGAAGTGTTGTACTGTTGTACGTTATGTGCATCACGTGCATGCTCGGTAGTCTGGATTAGTCTAGATGAGCAAGCTTTGCTTTTAGGTCTTTATACTAAAGACTTCTAATAGTAAGCACTCCAACTTTATCTTCTATTCGGTACCTGATGCCGTTTTCACAGGTATGTCATACCACCAGAGACTATCCATAATGACAGAAGGTAATAATCTGTCCCAATAGCTCAAGAATATTTGCAGCTCTGTTTATGCCAGAGGGGTCTGACTAGGAGAATGCTTTTCTGAGCAGCTGAATGTTGAATGACAGAGCAAGATGGAGAACGTATGAGTACCCTGTGCAGCAACACGGCTCGGTGGTAGCTGTAATATTTCTTCTCAGTGTGTTATCATGACACCCTACATGTGTAGGGAAGATGTAAACAAGAAATGTTTTCCGTTCCTTGTGCCAACTTGTTGTGTAAACGCCCTCTGCAACTGTCTGAAAATTGAATGCATGCTAGAAAGATTAAAAAATTGACAGTTTTATTCAGTGCGATATTTAGTCCTGTAAATGTCACCATTATTCATATTTGAAAAGAGAAGCCAATTACACTGTGTTTACTGTGGTGGTAGATTGACGAACAGAAAAAGTCAGACGTGTATTTTGGGATGCATTCTTACTAAAGTGTTCAGATTTTGAATGCCATTAATTTCAAGAGGAAGGCTGTTTAAATCAACCTAGTCATTGTTACAGTGTACTGAGGTTGTAAAACACACATTTTCAGTAGTTCTGTGTTTAAATATGTGTTCCTGTTGTGATTTACACATGAAATGAAAAGAATGCAGGCAAGGATATGGCTCTGCCTTGATGTGCACACTGCAAGATAAGGAGACTGCCAGAATTCTGTGTGTAGCTTTTTTTTTTTTTTTTTTTTTTTCCTTTCAGTGCTGGTAGGAACTGGGGCAAGAGCATCCAGTAAATAAGTGCTGCCTTTTACTGGCTTCCCTGCTATTTCCTAAAGACCTTTGCTATCTACCTCTTGTGTTGTAGTTCAGGTCAAGATTATGCTTTGGAGTAAGTCTGGTTGTCGAGGCTCTCTGTCCTTTGACTTATGTAGTGAGGTGGTCTTGAACTCATGAGCTGCATTACCTGTTGGGTGAAACCAAACTGGAAACTGCATTCCAGGAGCATCTGTGATGTGCTCCAGCTGCTAAGTGAAATTACAGAGAACCAGTGATCTGGTGTCAATTTTTAATAGAATCATTAGCTACTGTTGCTGCTCTTGGTTAGTGTGACCACCAACCATTGCATGGTCTTGGTGTAGCAGCGTAGTGAATCCTATTAAACCGACTGAGTTCTCAGAAGTTTTTCTGTCTGTCGAGCATTGGAATGTCTAGCCTATATTTGGTGCCAACTTCTGTCTGAGGTAGTAATCAACTCATGTAATATTTAATTCTAATTATGACCACTAGCACAAGCGCTCTTTTTCTTTCTTTTTAGTTTTGAAGAGTGCATCCTGTTGGGATTTTTTGAGATTGTTGTAAATTTCTGCATTCCTTTTATCTAAGGATTGAGAGGAAGCAGAGTCTGAACTTCCAGAATGACAGGTTGTATCACTCTGATTTTACCTTTGTCAGCTGCTACTGAATTCCCCTTTTATCAGCTTTGCCTGTAGATTCGTAATAAAGTCTCATTCTGGTAGATCTTCAGACAGACTAAGTTCATTTTCTTTTTGACTGTTTTGAAATCTGTTCTGCCCCTCTGGGTAACTACTCTTTTTCCTTTCTTTGTCTCAGGAACTCTGTTCCTGTGCAGCCCTCTATTGCCTTACTGATACTACCACAAGCTCCAGAAAAGTTTTATTTCTTCGTGCTTCTCTTTAGAACCACTAAGTCAGTGTTAAGTGATCTCCTGCAGCTCTCTCCTCAGTGGTGAGGTTTCTGTTTCCATGCACCTGGGCTGAGTTTTTAAAATAATTCTAGAAATTGCGAGTATTGCAATCAGGGTTGATAATGAGTCACTGGGTTTAAACAGCAAGCAAGGCATCAAGCTGCTGGCTCTTGGAATATCTGGGCATGAGGAGGAGTTATCTGACTGTAAATAAACATGCTAAAACTAGGTCTCTATGATTTTGGAACAGCAGAAGCCCCATTGATACACAGGGATCAGTGTTAAGGGCACACAATGTTAAGGGCAGGCAGCAAACCTGCTTGGTTAACTATCTCCACACACTAACTGAGAAGATTTGCTGAGACAGGGCACTTAAGGGTTGAAAAATAACAAGGTGTTTATGGATTTTTATTGAAATAAGACGTACTGTTATACGAGTACAGCTCATTTTCCTTTCAGGCAGGAGATGTATTTGAGTGTATTTCACGTAGATGAACTTAACTGAGTTCTAGGAGTGGTGTTAGCTTTGGCCATACCACAACATATTCTAATGGTGGATTTACTTGTCAGATATTTGTACATCTGCAGTTCGGGTCTGATTCAGGTCTCTGAGTCATTCAATTGAAAGCTTTTGTCGTGTTGTTGCCTAGGTAGGAAGGTCTAATTTGGGCTGTAAGGTGCTTGTTCGGTGGCTAATTTGGCAAGTGACCTTTCTGTAGGCTGTTGAGCCACTCTGCAGCTGCTGACACTGCGGCTCCAATTTCCTTCCTTTAGGAGGTAAAGACTGAATTAACTGATGGGTGCAGGATATGTCTATTTTCAAGAGTTTTTCTGTAGCCCTTGCAGGCTTGCTGTAGAGTCCTGAATACATTTACAAGAGTAGACAATGACAAACTACATAGGCTTTGTGATGGTGTGTGTAGTGGACAGATAATTTTTTTCCTGGAACATCAATTGCTTGCAGATCTCTCTTCCCAAAGTAGGGAGTAAAGAGGGTGCTGAAGCTTGGAGTGGTGTGTGCAGAAAGGCTGGGGAAGCCAGATGGAGAAATAGGATAGGTAAGAAGACGTGAAAGAAAGCCACTTCAAGGATGCAAAGGAGGAATTTTCTTTTTTCTTCTTTTTTAGCTTTCTTTGCTTTACAGGTAATTCTAAATACTTTGATCAGATCAGTGCTTAAATTAAGACTTTCATTT